>JAPKLW010000132.1:587936-621696 GCA_026898455.1 Plectranthus barbatus | reverse complement strand
TTGCATTCACGGCATTGCTTGATTGTATTCAGGTCGTTGCTTGATTGCAATGTTGCTTGATTGTGCTTTAGTATATATATATATATATAGGGAGCGGATCCAGTGAGAAAACTCTTAACGTGAGAAAGTGAGAAAGATGCTTGATTGCATTCACGGCATTGCTTGATTGTATTCAGGTCGTTGCTTGATTGCAATGTTGCTTGATTGTGCTTTAGTATATATATATATATATAGGGAGCGGATCCAGTGAGAAAACTCTTAACGTGAGAAAGTGAGAAAGATGCTTGATTGCATTCACGGCATTGCTTGATTGTATTCAGGTCGTTGCTTGATTGTGCTTTAGTTGTTGCTTGATTATTTTGTTGCTTGATTGCATTTTAGTTGTTGTTTGATTCAATATCAACCATTGATTTTTTTAGATCTGATGGACATGATTCATTCTTTTTTCTTATATGAGAATGATCATATGAGAACTCCCGTTACCATGTGAAAATAAGAACTAATCTCGGTCATCCAATTGGTGATCCAATGCTCAAGACTAAATAAATCTCGTCTGCATTCTAGTGTAGTGAAACATGCATTAAAGGGTAATTTTGTAATATTTTTTCTCTCTTCTCTAAAATCATCCTAAATCTTTAAATGATCATATCTCCTTCGATTTAGATTATTTTTTAATATATTATATATCAAATTAAAGGTAATTTAATTATCTTTCAAACGAAAATTAACAAAATTTATGAATTTGAGAATAGTGAAACGGTCAGTAAAGTCAACACAAAATTTAAAAAAATTGGACTTTTATTTGTTAAAAAAAAAAAAAAAAAACTCCAGCTGCAATGATAAGGAAAAATCATACCAACATTTTTTTAAAGAAACTGATAAAAATAAATAAATAAATAAAATTTAAATTGATGCTTATGTATAGAATTCATTGAATCATCTCTATCCACTAATATTTGGAAGAACGGACCACTCAGAAACTGGACTAGTCCACGCATAAGAAATTATAGAAAATTAAAGCATATCATTTCCCCGGCCGGCATGGCTCCCACCATAGAAGCCGCCGGATCGGAGGCCCCTCTCCTTCCCGGGCGGCAAGGTGATGGCCCAAGTACTGGACCGTCATTGTCGGGAGCTGTGTTTAACGTGGCGACGAGCATCATCGGCGCCGGGATCATGTCCATACCAGCCACTCTCAAAGTTCTGGGAGTTATCCCAGCTTTCTTGATGATTGTTTTGATAGGGATACTCGTGGAGATATCCGTTGAGTTCATGCTGAGGTTCACCTACTCCGGTGAGTCGAGGACTTACGCCGGACTAATGCGGGAGTCCTTCGGCAGATGCGGCGCAGCCGCGGTGCAGATATGTGTCATGATCACCAATCTTGGCTGCCTCATCATGTACCTTATCATCATCGGTGAGCTGGTTTCTCTTTATGATGGTGTTTGCTGCGGAGTCTCATGGTAGGAAGCTATTAAACTACGAATTATGTCGAATTGATTGCTCAATTAGTTGATTGGGTATGTACTATTGTTTATCTGATTAATTAATTCACTGGGTTTGTCAAATTAATTGATTTATTTGTTGATTGGGTCTGTGCATTTCAAACTGCAGCAAGAGGCATTCAGTTTATCATAAAGGAAAAAACCAAATAAATACTGAAATTAGTGTGTGTGTGAGACTAAAATTCTCGATTAATTTGAAATATATTGATTCTTGACATTGTGATGGACATGGTGGCAGGTGATGTGGTCTCCGGCACAGGGGCAGATCACTTGGGGGTTTTGCAGGGATGGTTTGGCGTTCAGTGGTGGAACTCCCGTGCCGTTGCTCTCATCTTCATCGTAGTGTTTCTCATGCTTCCGCTTGTCTTGTATCGTCGTGTCGGTATGTCTGTCAATTGTGTGAAGCATATTAGGCATTTCTCTGCTCACTGTGTTCACTTCATTATATATCTATAGCATGTGTTTAGCAGCTTTTTAGCTTCTTCAAGGAGGAGACTGACATATCATACATACATATATATCTATAGCTATATGCTGTGATGGAGGGGGTGATTAATGTTGAAGAAAAACTGATTCGAATACTAATAAATGGAGGATGTTATGCTCCCCATTTTAGTCTATCAGTTCATCATCACTAAATTTCACATGACTCTGTTTCTGATTGATATCAGTTGGGAATCCTAAGTTCTATTATCATTAGGGTTATTGTGCTCTTCTACTAACACGGATTAATCCCATTGGTAGAGCTATCAAATGTTAAGTAGTTGTTTGTTGAACCTATTATACCATATCCCTACAGGCTACCACTCCATGGGTCTGAGGCGTTGCAACCTCGGACGGGCAAAATTTGTCCTAGGCAGCTCACTGGGCTTGAGGGTAGTCCTTCATGTAAGTGAGGGCAATGAGAATGTTGTGTCTCTAAGGGGGATTTATGTAACATCTCATATTAGTTAGGAAACACTGTTTTATATAGCTATAAGGGCTAATGATTTGTTTTAGTAATTTGGGTTGATCCTTTTGATAGAGCGAGAATGAATGTCAATTAGTTTTTTTGCTGATGCATTACACAGTACTGCTGCAGGCCTTCACTCGGAGGGTCTCAGGCGTTATATATGTGTTTTTACTTGTTCAAATGGTGAAAATTTTAAATGATTCCAATTCTGTGTGAACATATTAATATTAGTCTGATTGCTGCGATGAGTCTCATTTGATGGGAAGAAGCTATATTCCATTTAGTGTAGTTATTCATCGCATTCACTTGTGTTTGATATTTGAGTGAATATTTGGTTGAGTTTGCAGAATCTTTAGGGCTGAGTTCGGGCATATCAGTGCTCTTAGCTATTGTGTTTGTTGGTATATGCTCCGGGATGGCCATCGCTGCTCTCATCGGAGGAGAAACAGAGTCTCCGCGACTCCTACCCGAGCTGGACGGAGGAGTTTCCTTCTTCAACCTCTTCACCGCTGTCCCTGTGATTGTCACCGCGTACACATTCCACTTCAACGGTGAGAAGCTCTCCGTTTAACTGCCAAAGCTGAAAACTAAACACATTCAAAACCTGCATAAAGACTCATTTATTTCCTGAGACTTTCATCAATAAGAATCGGACTGCTGTTCAGCCACACCACAGTGATCCCTGAAGCCATCTTCTTCTAGTTGCGAGACAAGATCATGACTTTATTGCTGACGTTTTTTTTTATCCTTGTGGGATTCTTTCTCAGTTCATGCCATTGGAGTTGAGCTAGGGAAACCATCCATGATGATGAGAGCAGTGAGGATCGCTCTCATCCTCTGCGCTGTGATCTACTTTGCTATTGGGATTTTCGGGTACCTGCTGTTTGGGGAGGCAACCATGGACGACATACTAGTGAACTTCGACCAGAGCTCCGGGTCGAGCTTGGGTTCGTTGCTGAACGACGTGGTTCGTTTGAGCTATGCACTCCACTTGGTGCTGGTGTTTCCACTCCTCAACTTCTCGCTCAGGAGTAATATAGACGAGTTTCTCTTTTCCAAGAAGGCTCATTTGGGCGAGGACAAGACGAGGTTTCTTCTGCTCACTCTTGTTTTGCTTGCATTGGCCTACATTTTTGCTATTGCCATTCCAAGCATTTGGTACTTGTTCCAATTCATGGGCTCTACTTCAGCCGTCTGCCTCGCCTTCATCTTCCCCGGCGCCGTCGTGTTAAGGTAAGAACACGCACCGCACCTAAAAATGACTCAACTTCCATTGAAAGACTAGTAAATAACAGGCTTTCATAAAAACTCAAGTGAAATCAGGATATATGATGAAAACATTTACTCAAAATTAATAAGATTGGGATGATAGCTAATGCTTATGCTTAGCAGAAAAAGTGAAGATTTGTCATCGGAGGACAGAGGCTAAAGTGTTTTGGCTATGATCAATTAGTCATAAATTTGAGAATAATAGAATCTCCTCCTTATAAGAATTGTGTACCCAATTTTATTTATTTTTTTTTAAGTGAAAATCTCAATTTTGTTTGTACAATAATACTATAGAATTAGTATTGTAGTTATTAGCTAAAGAATAATTATTTTCAACCAAAATCAATGAGATTTTGTTTTCTTTATACTCCCTCCGTTCCGATTATGTGGTCCATATTTCCTTTATGGGCGTCCCATTTATATGGTCCATTATCTAAATTTAGTATTGTTTTATGCATGTGTTTACAGATTTACCCTTATAAATTGAACATAATTAATAGAGTTATTATTAATAGTTATTGCTAAATAAGGGTAATTCAGAAAATTTGTTCAAATATTTAATATATTCATAAATGAGTTTTGAAATTCGTGCAAGTTAAAATTGGAACAAATAAATGGGACGGAGGGAGTATTAAATAATTATGAAGATAAATATAATCCCAGGAATCCTAATTTATGTAGTTTTATAATTTCATTAGTAATTAAGAAATTTATTATATTATATATTTTGTAGCATTGCATTATTGCCCATAGATAACCATTTGAGACAGATACATTAAACAAAATAAATTTGTAAGAAGAGGCTCTTTTATAATAGTTGTAACAGATAATAGATAGATTCAAGAATTTCTCATTTGAGCTAAGTATATTGTGCATCATCGAAATTTGCAGAGACATCCATGGAATTTCTACAACAAGGGACAAGATTATAGCAACGATAATGATAAGTCTTGCAGTAATTACTAGCTGCATTGCTATTTCTACCAATATATATACCATGGTTGTATGATATGGTGCTTAACTTTCTCAGTTTTTATTTTTATTTATTATTATTATTTTGGGATTGAGTGTGTAATATTTTCTTTTCTTGATGAAATCTATAGTTGCATTCGAGTTTGAGGCCTGTTAACAACCATTAATTACTTCTATTTCAATTTCTTTCATGATCCATATATGAAATGAAAGAAATGTGATGCTGTCCCTTTTTTTTATTAATTGGTTATTGTTGGTCCCAAATTAAAGTATGTATGATGTGCAGCGGAAGTATAAAGACAATTATTTGCATTCTTAATTCGCAGACAATTCAGTTTTTAACTTCACTCAGTTTTAGGCGACAGTTTTTTTTCTTAAAAAAAAAACAAAGTTTTGATTAGCCAGCAAGTTAAGTTACCGAATTACAGTTTTGAGTAGTCAACAGTTATACGCTTCAATACTTTTCAGATATGTGTTGAAGGTTTCAAAACACAAATGTAAACTGCGTAGTGCGTAAGTTAACTGTAAATGACACAAGATAATTAAAGTGGTTCGGAGCCTTAACTCCTACGTCCACTCTTCGGAACTTGATCCGGTAAATCACTAAGTAATGAAGATACAATCCTCACAATTTATAGCCAAATGTTGTAGAAGCCACGGTCTACAGCAGAATGGATCACTCGCTCAGGCTGTGTTCTTCTCTCATTCTTCAGTTCTTCGAAGCTAGGTACCTCCTCGAAGTCTCCTCAGAACTGGAAGTCGTTGGAAATGGATTGAGGATAAACCTCCCTTCTCCTTCTCCGGTGAGTGGATGGATCAGTTCTTCCTAGAACGTTAGCTGGTCGGCAGTTGCCCGTGATAACCTTCTTTCCTTCAGAAAGGAAGGCTGCTGTGTTCTCACTTAGATAGTAGGAACACCAAGAGTGTAGACTAAGTTAAGGAACTTAGTCCTCGTGCACACTAGGTCACACGGTGAATGTCAGAAGATTCCTTAAGCAATAATGCCTCGTGTTTAATAAATGAACCACGAAAATAATGTCGTTTGGTTGAGAGCTTTAGAGTGTTAGAGTTTTCAATTTGGCAGAGTAACGACAAGCTTTTAATGTGTTCGAAGTTGTATATTTGTCTTTGAATCTCCTGTTATTTATAGTTGGAGATTTGAAATTAGTCGGTAGAGACATTTCGAAGGATGTTCAATCAGAGACAATCCTTCTCTATAAAGTAGGTCTGCTCCTCTGCCTTTTCTGTACTACTGCTATGCTTTTTGCAGGGCAGTTTGTACTTGATGTGTCAGACGCCGAACAACGTTGTACGTCAGTCATAACTGAGTGTTTCTTTTGACTTCTTTAATGTTCTTTTATGACTAATCGACATCTTTGCTATTCACTTACTCCTTTGACGTGAAGCTGTCTTGATCAGAAACTGTGAGCGCCTCTCAAAAGTTTCTTTATAAAAACTGTATTCACAGTTTTTCTCGATATACAATCCTTGATAGTTGGAGTACTATCAGCACAGTTTTTCGGGTTCGTTACTCTGCTCAGTTTTTATCGTCAGGATGGCTTCTGCTTCAAAAACAGTTCCACAGTTTTGACAATTCTCTTCTCCTAGACTATTACAACTCGATCATCCTATATAGGGATAAGACCTAGACTTTGGTACACAGTTTTGACACATCATGTTGGGAATTATTCCTAGATTTATGTTGTAAATCTCCCTTTAGATCAAATTGAAAAGGTTTTGTTGAATCAAAGCCTTAGTTATTTTGGTGGATCATTGCTGAAATCTAGAATAGTCTAGCATCTCATTTGTAAAGTCCTGTTTAGGCCATATATCGAGTTGTAATAGATTAAAAATGCTTGTGGAAGATTGCTGAAGGATTCAGCAATTGAAACGAAGGAAATCAGATTCCAAGCAACTTCGGAAGATTCTGGATGCTAGGAGTGTTCTCAGCAGTCAGGAATATGTTGGCTGCTAAGAGACATCAGCAGACAGAATTGATTACTAAGGAGGTAGTAGTCATATGCTGAAAGAAACGACTGCTAGGAATTCTTGATCAGCAGTCAGAAGTAAAAAGATAGCAGAATGCTGAAGGAGTAAGCATTCACTAATACTCAGGAGATTGCTAGAAGTTGTAGCAATCAGGAATCAAGACTCAAAGTGCTGAATACACAACTGCTGAAGTGTCAGCAGTTGGATACAAAGACAGACTGCTAGAAGATCTCAGCAGTCAAAAGGTCTAAGGACTTAGCAGAATGTTCCCAGCATTCTCCGAAAGAATGCTGAGCAAGGAAATATCCAGCAACTTCTGCTAAGACTCCCGTTCTGACAAAGGGTACAACCAAATACACATAGCTTTCCCGAAGTAGGTGAAAAAACACTGTACCAAGTCGGAAAGGACGGAAAAAGCAGTAGCTCTATTGGACAAAGAGAACGTTGTGTCTAACGGGTCTGGAGATTCAAAGTTTTGAATCTCCAGATATAAAAGAGAAGTCCAAACAAGAGAGAACTACCACTACTACTACAACTACAACAGCTTATACGATTCGCAAAAGACAAGTATTTGAGAGATAACTTTTACAAAGCGAAGAAAAGCAAAAGAGTAGTCAGTTGAGAGCACGTTAAAGAGACAAGAAGAATGTCAAGCTCTCAACAAACAAAAGTGTCACACATTGAATATCTGACACTGCATTCAAGAAAAGATTCCTTGACCTTGTTCAAGAATCAATCATTGGGATAACTTCCATCCTAGGAAGCATCCAGCAGTCATATCTCTGAAAAGAGATTGACTAAGACGGGTTGTTGCCATAAACCCCCAGAAGAGTTCAGGAAGGAACTTAAAAGCTTCCATTACAGCGAGGATACGTTTTACGAAGGTGTCGCCCTTGACTTAGCCGCAACTGTCGAAAGATAAAAGTGACGGAGGATAGCTTTGTAGTGGCTGGCTCGAAAGCTCACCACCTGCTACAAGTGACCGGCGAATCCTTATACTTTCATATATATTTTTTTAGTGAAATTCTCAGTGTTCGGCTGAGGAGTGGACGTAGATCTTAAGGATCGAACCACTATAAATCCCCTGTCTTTATTATTGTTCTTTGTTACTGTTTTATTGTTTCTACCATTGATTTAAAACCTAGCTACCTCAAGTTGCTAGTGTATATCTGAAACAATCTTAACTCCAAGTTTAAGCTAAACATTTGAAAAGGAACTAAGTGCAAGATAACTTGAAACATTCCGTTGCATTTGTTAAAAAATCTTCCGCTGCTTAACATGACTCTGATCGGGGACCAACAAGTGGTATCAGAGCAGGAGGTCGTAAAATTGACTGCTTCTGAGTCGCTTTTGACCATATCTGTTTTTCCTTGCATTGTTCTTTTGTTTAGCTAAGGAACATCAAGCTTGCCAAGATGAATCACACGCTCCCAAAGTATAGCAAGGAGAAATTCAACTCATGGCAAAAGCTAGCCACCATCCAACTTCAAAGTATACATCCGGAGATGGTGGACGTCCTCGCTAAAGGGCTCATTAAGATAATGAATTCGCTGGGGCACCTGTGTTGGTCCCCGAGATCAGAGTCGTCGTGGTAACAATAAGATATACACACGAAGTGCAGCGGAATAAAAATTAGCGTTTACTTGTAAATGAGTTATTCTTGACTTGTGGTTATTGATTCAAGTTTGCTTAAGTTACTTCTTGCAGTTATACTCTAGCAACTCCGTTGCTAGGTTAAGTTGTCTTAGCTCAAAAGTAATAGAACAGTAATCAACAAGAGAACACAAGGTTTATAGTGGTTCGATCAAATGATCTACGTCCACTCCTTAGCCGAATCGCTAAGAGTTTCACTAAGAAAGTATACGGTGTACAAAGAGTTGCCTTTCCTGTAAAGCAAGCAGCCGACGTCTGGTCAGTTTGCTCCACGACTATCTTTCGATACTCCGAACCTTTCAGGTGAGGCTCCAGCTGAGTCAAGGGCGCACCTTCGTAAAACTCGCTTTTACCACCTTTGGAAGATTTTAAAGTTTCTTCCAAACTATCCTTCGTTCTCGGCTTCAGTACCCGTTCTAATCAATTTCCTTTCGAGAAACTCACTGCTGGATACTTTCTATAACGAAAGTGATCCCAATGATTGAAGATTCTTGAATCCCTTCAAGAATTTCTCAGATGAGTGTCAGATGTGTGGTGGAACACTCAAGACATTGAAGGCTTTTCGATATCTCGGTATTGTGCCTTTCAACTGAACTGCTCTAAGGGCTTTTGTCTCTTTTTGGAAACTTTTGTACGTATGTTTGCGTTAGAGAGTGAGCAGCTCCTGCATCTTCCTTTGACTTCCCTTTTATAGTTGTTTTTTCGAAGATGAGTCGTCAGATCCGTTTAGACACAACAGATCTTTCCTCTTAAATGCAGGTAGCTTTTTACCAACTTCTCTGTCTCCGTACTGGCTTTTCCGTCCTACTTCTGACAGGTCTAATCCTCGCGTGTTGGTCAGAATAGCGGTGTAGCAGTTGTTGAGTTTTGCTTTGTTGTACCCTTACTGGAACGGGATGCTGGATATCTTTCAGCATACTCCTGGTCTTGATGCGCAACAAATGTTCTTCTGCTTCTCTGGCTTCGGATTGCTAACACCTTTAGCGGTTGGTGACGTGTTATCAAATGCTGACTCCTCAGCATTCTGCTATCACTAGTTTTCTTCTCCTTTCTTGTTTTTCTAATGTCTGCTGAGATTCTTCCAAGCAACCTATTCTATTACAACTCGATGTTTACCCTATACAGGACATTACATAAGTTGCTAAGCTATGCTAAGGTTCAGCAATGATCGACCTTCTACTAAGGTTTGATCCAACAAAACCCTTTACATTGTGCTCCTAAGGGTAATTCAGGAATATTTTCCCAACAATTTCCCCCTTTTTGGTGCGATCAAAGCTTACTAAGGATTGCTGAGACTTAGCATCGAAAAATTATAATTAAATCATTCAGCAAACTTTCAAACATTCTTGGCTTATCTTCCAGATTCTGATTCGTTGAATACACTGAGAGTGTATTTCAATTATTGTACGCACTCGAAAAATCAGAACTTAGACAATAAGATTTTTTCATGATTCTGATGATTTCATATATGATATTGCAATTACAAGTTTGGTGAAATCAATTCAGAATCATGCAAAAAAAAATGTATAAGAACATGGCAGATAGGAGTGACCTTACATCTGTGCGTCTGGTGGAGGTTTTGTCTACTCAAGGGATTCCACCTTTCTTGTTGTCATGGCTAAGAGTTTCTCCATTTGCTCGATGCGAGCTCGTTGTTCTGCTTTCTGTTGTTCTTCTAACTTCATTCTTCGTTCCATTATTGCTCGTTCAAACTCTTTTTCTTTTCTCAGCAACTCAGCTTCCTCTGCTTTTACCCTTGCTTGTTCAGCAATCCTTCTTTCTTCCCCCTCTTTGAGGGCATCCAAAACAGATGTGGTGAAAGACTTGTGGGCAGCAAGATCGACGCTGAGAGTTACCACATTTGTTTGCACCGTAGAGACGGTTTCTTTCACATGTGTGATCTAATCATTAACTTGACCAACCTTTTGCTGGACCTTAGAGACAGAGGTTTTAACTTCAGAGATTGCTCCTCGTACATCAGCAACCTCTCTTAGAAGTTCTTCATTGAATCTGGCTTGCTGGATGTCCCGTTGATGTAGTGCGTTCTGGAGTATGTTGACAAGAGATTGAAAACTTACTTGCACTGTTTCAGCGGCAATAGGAGCGTCGGAAACGACCATTTCATTACAGATTGCTCTGGTGGTACGTTCATCGACTTGTCCTCCCACTGTTAGGATTGCAGATTTTGGGACAGTGACTTCAATCGATTGGGTGGTAGCTTCAGCAACCACATGGGTATCTACTTCCATTGAGTCACTCACTACATTTTGATCGTGACTTGAGGCAGAACCTTGAGCCTCAGGGGCTTGAAGTAAGGCAGTAGCTCGAGTATAGTCTTTCTGAAAATTGATCATTTTGAGATGATCCTGTCGCTTAGCCTCTTCTTCCTTTGCTTGTTCAAGAGCGGCTAGTTCTAGGCTCCTAATTCGCAATTTCTCCTCATAAGCAGCCTTTCTTTTCTGATACGCATCCATTGCAGCCTTTTGTCGTTTGGTTAGTTGTATATGTGCTAGAGATTTCTGATCTGGCGCAAACTGAGAACGGGGCAGTGACAGGGATGCAGAGTATTTTCGGTGGGCACGGATGGCCTATAGTCTTGCAATCACTTGTTGATCGGTAAACTATTTCGTGCAAGAGGGCTGATCCATCCATTCATTGGCCCATAATTATTCGGAACGCAGAAATTTAGACTTTGCCTTGCAATAGTAATCATCCGTTCTTCAAGACAGAGTTAATGCATAATGTAATCATATGTTTTCCATCGTCGGAATTGTTGACCAAGCACTTTTCCTTCTTCTGTTCCTTCATCAATTTCAACATAGAAGACCCCGGCAATGTCCCTACTGACTTCTTGATCTACAAATGCTAGAATTTCATCACTCCAATCTCGGAGATCGGCATTCGAATCATCGTCAAGTGAGACAGATGCGCACCATTGAGCTACCCTTCTAGAGTGGAAGAGTTTCCCAGGTAGACCATGAAATGGGATCCTCAGTTGTTCGTTCTTCAAGGTGGGAAATTGTCTTAGGGTCTTGGCATCAAATACCTCATTAGAATCCCCATCTGAATCAGATTCTGATGAGCAGGTGAATTCATCCAGAAATCCAGCAGATGAGACTTCTTGCTCTATCGTATCATCTGCATGATCCTCAATAGCAGCAGCGGCTGTTGTCTCCTCAGCAACATGGACTTCTTCAGCAATGTCCAGCATAGTTACTTCAGCTACAGTAGACTCTTCAACAACTGTATGAGTCATGGCTTCAACAGGTGGTTCTTTTCCGGATCCAACAATCTTCTCCTCAGTAGCTGATTTTCTTCCAGATTCAGCATTCTTCTCCTCAGTAGCTGGTTCTTTTCCAGATTCAGCAACCTTCTCCTCAGTAGCTGATTCTCTTCCAGATTCAGCATTCTTCTCCTCAGTAGCTGGTTCTTTAGCAGACATTTTGATGTCTATAAGTTCTGTTGTGGTTCCGGACGACCCTATATCCTTATCTTTGGGAGATATAACATCTGTTGCTTTGTGCGGTTCGTCCCTCCTTGAACTATTGCCTTTATGAGATTCATTGGTTGCCTCACGAACCTGTACTTGTTTGCCCTTGGATTATTCCTTGGTATTGAAGGCTCTAGAGTGGATCATCGTGATTAGCTCCGCGTCAGTCATACCGTCTTCTTCTTCTGTTATTTTGGTAGATTGGGTGACTTCCACATGGATTTCCACTTCTTTTCCCTTCTGAGTAGGCTCTGCAGTTATTTTTCCTTGCTTTGCTATTCTGCTCAATTCTTCAGCAGCTTCCTCGTTTGATGTCGAACTAACCATCTTCTTTTGAGCCTCCCGCTCATCATGAGATTGCTTGATCTTTTCGAAGTTCAAATCCCTACCTTCAAACGTGATTCTTTCAATCTCCTTTCTATATGCTTTTATTTCCTGTGCCTTCTTTTCATCGTTTCGTTTCCTCTTAATTTCACGAATGCATTTGACACGTTCTTCAAAGCTTTTAGAGGACAAGGGTGGGTCAATCTTCTTTTCGGTAGCAGCAGCTTGATCAGCAGTTGCTTTCTTTTTGGCATGATCGAGTTCCTGAAGTTCAGCAGTTTTGAACAGCCGTTGACGAGTAGATCTCCTCTTTTCTGTTGGCACAACTTTTGTTTGTTGTTCAGATGAAATTGGAAGGGCAAGTTGACCAAGTACAAGCGGTGGCTGTTCCGCTGCTTTCTTCTCCATAATCTCTTCTATTCTTTCGATAGGTATATCACCGAGGGTTACAATATCATCGAGTTGCTGAAAGCATTGTTCTGTTTCAGCATTCTTAGTTAATACCGCTATTTCTTCAGCAGTGACAGGTGATGCCGCCTGCAGCACCTGATGTCCTAGTGAGCTTTCGTCGACTTTCTCGTCTGAGGTGGGTTTATCCTTATCGACATTGGACTTGCCAGTCAATTTCTTTGGTTTCTTGAAGTCAAGAGGGTTGGCTTTCTTCCTTGTTGCTGGAATGAAATTAGTGGGAAGGAGCTTCACACCTTGATCTATCTTCGTGGGGTGCATGACTAACTCCAGAAACTTGCTTATTTTCAACCCAAAGTTAACTTTCGATGAGAATGTTCCATCGACGGACATGTGATCATTCTTCTTGGCATGCTCTGCCCATCGTTCGAAGAAAAATTCTGCCCAGTTGCCCTTCACTCTGTCTGTGAGAGCCATCATGACAACGTACTTTTTGGCAGATAATTCAGAGTATGATCCAGCATCACATTGAAACATCTTGATGACCAATTCAGCAAGAGTTTTAAACTCGTCTTTTAGGGCGTTAATGGGGGTGGCCGCCTTGAAGGTGATTGGCTGTCCTTTCCTATCCTTCAATTGGCCAGGTTTCTTCCACAAATTCCAACGTCGTTCCATCTCATCATAATCTGCTACTTTGTATTGAGATATATGTTCCCCCTCATTTCGAAGACCAAAAGTCTTAGCAAGTACATTGACATTTACTTCGATTATGGTTCCATAAACACAGGTTTTTGAACGATTTTCCATCCTTACTCAATACTGCTCTGATAAAGAATTCAGATACCATATGCGGATGAAAATGTACAGGTTCAGCGGACAAGTATCGAATTACCTGTTCGCTATCAAAGATATCCATTATCCAATCCGGGATATGTTCTGCAGCAAGACGCATGTACAGTATGCGATCCTTCAAGATTTGAGCTAATCGCCTTTGCTCTTTTGTGTGGCCGCTCTGTGTTTTCTTCCGAGCCATCATAACTAGTTGACCATATGATATTGAATCATCAACGTCTTCCTTCTTTAGAATGCATGTAAAACCCGGTGCATGTTGCGCATGCAGGGGTTCTTTAGAATTTGGTGGAAAATTGAAGATACGGGGTTCACTGGACTAAGATTGATGGTTATGGGAAGTGGGTTTCTGGGATGATGAGGCTTTGGGGTTGGAGGCCATGTCTTTGAGAAAGAATTTGGAGTAATCTTGAAGAAGTCGGAGATTTTGATTTTGGGAATTCTGCTCTGAATTTCGAAGGATATAGAATGAACAGTAATCAGAGCACAATAGGGTTAAACTTTT
This sequence comes from Plectranthus barbatus, assembly GCA_026898455.1. Classification (NCBI taxonomy): domain Eukaryota; kingdom Viridiplantae; phylum Streptophyta; class Magnoliopsida; order Lamiales; family Lamiaceae; genus Plectranthus; species Plectranthus barbatus. The sequence goes on along the minus strand of JAPKLW010000132.1, from coordinate 607,780 downwards.
GATTGTGAGATCTAACGGTTGAGATAAATTCTGAAAGGGGTTAGATCAACGGTTCATAAAGAACGCGTCTTTCCATATGGTTTCCCATGCTTCAAGAAATACTCAAGTGTTTCTGACGTGGCATCTCCTCAGTTGATGCCGCCATTTGCGTTCATTAATTACGCCTTATCGGGTCCCATCAAGTTTGAATTTTGAGTCATCCCGCCTCGATTTCGGATATGTGGTTGCTTTTGATCTAGCAGCCGTCTAAGGATGCTGATGGATAGTAGTAAATCTCAGCACCCAAATGCACAAAATGATTTGCTAACCTTGCACGAGATTCATCAGCATCTTTCAAAGTTCTACTGAGTCTCTGAGGACTTTGTTCTAAAAACGGAATGATGATGAGATCCTCGAACCTTTCAATGCTTCCCATTTAATATTGCTGAAATGATTTGACTCTCCATGCATACACGTCGATTCCTTTACTCGCGATGTTTCATATTCCAAGAGACGAATCATTGTGATCTTCAGACAGATTTTTCTCTTTCCTCGCGTCATAATTGGCAAATCCTCTATAAATGCCTCCGCTCGAGATTATACAACTTCTATCCTCACTTGACTCGTATTTTCAACCTTCCTTTCCTTAAGAGATTCAAGTTCCCTTCTCCACGTATGGATTCTCCTCCAAGAACCTTAGATATCAGGCGTAACCTGATTTTGGATGAGCCGGGTCTGGATAGATATTATCTGGATGATTGCGATGTGGCAGTGAAGATTATGTCTGCGTTGCAGTGGGGGGGGTCTTTCTCAGTTTGCATGTGCCACTCCACATCGTTTTCAGGAGGAAGTGTTGAGGGAGTTCCTTGGTGATTACCATGTTGAGCCGGGTGCAATTTATGGGGTGTTCCATGGAAAGCTTGTCCGTTGGACCCCTGACACTTTTGCAGTGGATTTTGGGCTTCCTCGAGGTCCTTTGTCTGTTGAGGACTATCTTGCAGAAGAGGTGGCGCCAGAATGGGTGGCATGGGAGAAATGGCGTCATTCTCCTCGTTTTGAGTTCAGCCCTGACATTCCAGCCTCTGGTCTCCAGACTTCATACTGGGTGATGTTTCGTATTGCCCATGGTATTCTGCTTGGAGAGGAGCCTTATGACCTCTGTTTCTCAAGGACTGTTTGGCAGGTGATGATGGCTATGGATGATGCCGCTTCTATGGACTGGGTCGGATTCTTTTTCAAGAATATCTGGGAAAGCATCAAGCTTCATCCGTTTGTGCCACTGCGGAATGGAATGCAGCTGAGCTGGTTGACGGAGAAGTATTTTCCGAAAATTGCTGACGGTCCATCCAACCTTCAAGGAGCTGATTTCTATCCTTATAAGCCAGTGTCGCCCTTCTGAAAACATAAAGAATCCTGTAGTAGATCTGTGTTTTCCTTTTGACTGATGTTGTAATGTCCCTTCCTTTTGAAAATGTAATGAAGTTCCTCCTTTTGTAATGTATGTCTATTTTCAGTGAAGAATAGTTGTGTAACACAATGATCTTTGGCATATCTTCATGACATAAGATAGATTTTATCTTCATGTTTCATGATCTGCTGAGCAGATACAATCTATCTGCTGATTGTTTAGAGGAGTGTTTTCGATATTTGCCATTATCTTAGCAGACTTCATTTAGCAGAGACTTCCATATCATTCTAAAGCTAATAAAAAGAAATCCACGAAGATCAGAAAAAAAATGAGGACAACATCTCATTCATCGACAGCAACATCTAACTCCATCATGCCCAATTTGATACATAATTCTTTGAATCTTGATTCTGCTAGAGGTTTAGTAAAGATGTTTGCTATTTGATCCTCCGTGCATAGACGCTGAATATCAATATCCTTCTTTTCTTGATGATCACGAATAAAATGATGTCGGATATCAATGTGTTTGGTTTTGGAGTGATGTACTGGATTCTTTGTGATGCACATAGCACTGTTGTTATCACAGAATATTGGTACACATTCAGGAGAAATATCATAATCCTGAAGTTGTTGTCGAATCCACAGAATTTGCTGACAACAACTAGCAGCCGCGACATACTCTGCTTCGGTGGTTGATGTTGCTACCAAGTGCTGCTTTTTGCTAAACCATCTAATCAATTTGTGTCCAAGGAATTGACATGTTCCGTTGGTGCTTTTTCTGTCAATCTTGCATCCTCCAAAATCAAAATCTGAATAACCACTCAGAGTTAGACTGTCGGCTCTTGGATACCAAATTCCTAGGCCTTTTGTGCACTTCAAATATCTGATAATTCGCCTTGCTGTATCTAGGTGCCTTTTTTTGGTTGAGATTGATACCTAGCACACAGTCCCACAACATATGATATATCGGGTCTGCTGGCTGTAAGATATAGCAGAGATCCAATGATCCCTCGATATAAGGTAGGATTCACTGCTTCTCCTTCTTTCTCGAGATCTGCTATGCACGCGTTGCTGATGGGAATCCTCAGTCTCTTGGTTTTCTCTGGACAATACTTAGCAATCATATCCCGCGTGTATTTTCTTTGGTGAATGAAAATGCCTTCATCGGTTTGTTGAACTTGAAGTCCAAGAAAATAGGACATCTTTCCCATCATACTCATTTGAAAGTTGCTCATCATCAACTTGGAAAATTTGTCACATAGATCTTGATTCTTTGAGCCAAAAATGATATCATCAACGTAGATTTGCACCAGTAGGATGCTTCCTTTATCTTTAATACGGAAGAGTGTTTGATCAATCCTTCCCTTTTTGAAACCATTGTCGAGCAGAGACTTCGATAGAGTTCCATACCATGCTCGTGGTGCTTGCTTCAATCCATACAAGGATTTTCTCAGCTTATAGACTTGGTTTCCATTCTCAAACCCTGGGGGTTGCTCAACATCGACTTCTTCTTTGAGTTCGCCATTGAGGAATGCGCTTTTGACGTCCATTTGCATGACCGAGAATTCATGGTGTGCAGCATAAGCAAGGAATAACCTGATTGCTTCCAGTCTGGCTACTGGAGCAAATGTCTCATCATAGTCAATACCTTCACACTGTTTGTATCCTTTGGCTACAAGACATGCTTTATTCCTTACCACCACGCCTGATTCGTTCTTCTTATTCTTGAATACCCATTTGGTGCCTATAACATTCTGATGTTCTGGTCTATCTACCAGATCCCATACATGATTGCGAGAGAATTCAGCAAGCTCCTCTTGCATAGCATTTACCCAGTCTAGATCACGTAAAGCATCCTCAACTTTAGTTGGCTCCTCACTTGATAGGTAGCAAGAAAACATTGCGGACCCTTGTCTTGTAAGAACAGGATCATTAATATCTCCAAGAACATCTTCTAGAGAATGAGCACGCAGCCATGCTGGTCTGATTGGTTCTTCAGCATTTACTTCTCCGTCTCGATTATCAGAATGCTCTACATCGTTCGCTTGATCTTCAGCATCTGGAGTGTTGATGATTTGTTCTTCCGTGGCAGAGGTTCCTTCAACAACTGGAGCTTCTGCAATAGGAACATCATAATCTGGACCTTCTTCTTCAGCAGGTATCTCAGCAGTTGGTAACTCAGCATCTCCTGTGCCAAGGTCTTCAGCAGCATTTACTCCTTCAGCAACGGTAGGAGAATTTGAAGTCTCCTCATCTGAATCATCTAGCAGAGTAAAGATATCCTTTTAAGGATTGGCCTCAGCATGATCATTGGCATCATTGGTCTGGTCAGCGGTTTGATCATCGGCTGAGCGCGTCTGAAGTGGATCACAATCATTCATAGACTTAGTCGGGTCAATCCGTAAGTTCTCAAAAGAATTCAGAATTGATTGACCATTGAGTCCTTCGTCTCTTTTACAACTCTGCGCACTAAAGTAGATTTATCAAAAATAATATTGCATGTTATTTCCACAATTCCGGTAGTCTTATTTAACACTCTGTAACCTTTGTGAGTGGGGTGACCATATCCAAGATGTGCACCCTCATTTGACTTAGGTGAAAAAGTATTAAGTTTCGACTTTCCATTATTATGAATATAACATGTCGCACCAAAAGCACGTAGATAATCTAAATTAGGCTTACAACCGTTGTATACTTCATAGGGAGTCTTGTTGAATCGTCCGTTAATGGAACTTCTGTTCTGCGTATAACAGGCTGTTATGACCGCTTCTCCCCAATATTTAGCAGGTAAGTCAGCATTAGCAAGCATAGATCGCACTGCTTCTTTCAATGTACGATTCCTCCTTTCTGCTAGACCATTCTGCTTCGGGGTCCTAGCAGTGGACCTCTCATGATTTATACCAGCTTCTGCGCAGAAATCCATGAGGATCCCATTGCAAAATTTGGTTCCATTGTCAGATCGAATCCTTTTCACAGTAACCTCTTTACTGTTTTGCTCTTTAAGAATTTGCTTGGGTAAGATGATCTTAACCCTATCTTTGGCTTTAAGCAAACGAACCCATGTGTACCTAGAAAAGTCATCAATTACCACAAGAGTATATATTCTTTTACTTACAGAGGGAGGAGTGACGGTCCAAATATGTCCATGTGCAATAATTCAAGTATTCTGCTTGATGTATTTTTCTCTGGATTGGAGTGGAATGAGGCTTTGGTCTGCTTTCCTTGTTGGCAGGCTTTGCATATTCCTTCTTTTCGAAATGTGATGTCATCAGGTAGACCTGCGACAAGCCCATTTCTGGCTATATGGTTAATGGTTTTAAAATTCAGATGATTTAACCTTTTATGCCATAGCCATGTGGTTTTTTCTTTGTTTAGTGCTAGAAAGCATGAATGTTGTTGACCACTTTGCCAATCGACCACATAAAGACCTCCCTTCCGGATTCCTCGAAGCTTTATTTCTCCTGTAGCATTGTCAGCTATAGAACAACCTGAATGTATAAACGATACTGTGTACCCGTTCTCGCATAGTTGACTTATGCTGAGTAAATTATGCTTGAGGTTTGATACAAGAGCTACGTTGACAATCCTGAGTCCATTGCGCTCTATGCATCCTTTGCCAAGTACTCTCCCCTTGCTATTTTCTCCGAACACGACAGATGGACCATAAGATTTTTGAATATCTGAGAATAGAGCTTCGTCTCCCGTCATGTGCGCCGAACAACCACTGTCTAGGATCCACTCATTTGACATGCCTGATGTCTTCGCTCTTGAATCCTGATCCTGCAAGAACAATTAGGTTGATTTAGGTCCCCGCTTCGAGTCGGGTCCTGAAGGATTAGCTTGGGTCATTGTTCCTTTTGGAATCCACATTTTGATAATCTTCAAGGTTTTCTCCTTGAGATTCATTTCGTTACCCTTCTCAACCTTTTGATGTGCATGTGTACGTGGTTGTGCGTTGTGCTCTTTTTCCTTCATCGTCCTTTGATGATGCATGTATCTGGACTCGGGTTTCACATAGGTGTTTCTCCTATGTGGTGTGTAATGATAGTATTGGAATTTCATTGAATGATGCTCAATGTGTCTTCCCGGAGAAAGGACAGGATTTGGCTTCCTGGCATTTATAACATGATGCTCAGCCTTTATCCTTGAGTTTGCTGAATAGTTTTGCTTAGCAGACCTGAATTGAAAGCTTTGCTGAGATTCAGCATCTCTTGTGATGCTCTGCTGAAATCTTACATTCTGCTTGACCTTTTGTTGAGGTCTAGCATAGTGCTTGACACTCTGCTTGGAATCAGCAGACTGCTTGATATTATGCTGAGCGATCTGCTTAGCGTTTGATGATTCAGGTTCTATCGAATCCTTCTCTTTACTATCACCAAATATTTTTCCGACAGAAACAAAAGTGATATTTCTTTTTAGCCTCGAAGTTTCATTTTCGTCATGACAACTGTGCCCAATTCCAGATCGATCACCGTGACGTCTCTGTTGGCTTATCAGGTTATTTAAGATATCCTGACTAGTCATATACGCGCAGACACACTTCTCATTGGCCTTGTTTTTTCAAAAATAGATTTTCTTTTTCAAGTTTTTTGAAATTTTCAGAGAGTTCAGAAAATTTGGTTTTAAGTCTCGATAACTCTTCGCTATTGGACCTTAGTCTTTCGACTTTGTTGGTCAGGCTAGTGACTTTTTGTTTGCGTGAAGAATTATCTTCTACAATAGCATTTTTCAAGGTGTATTCCTTTGAAAGTTCTAATGATAGCTTGGTAAGATAATTTTCCTCAGAATCCAAGAATGAATTCTCTGAGTCAAAAGTGTGTGCTGAGCATGAAGTGTTAGTTATAGATGTTAACTCTTGATTATCGACTGCTAGGGCCGATTCTGAAGGTTGCTCAGCATTAGCGGACAGTTCATCATCCTCAATGATTCTTGCCATGAAGACCATTAGGGCTTCTTCTTCCTCATCAGTGGGATAATATTCTTCTTCATTGTCAGGAATATCTGGAACCTCTGTCCGCGTCAGCAACGCCTTGGTCACAGCTCTAACTGCTCGCCTTTCGAATCTTTGCCGCAACCGTTCTCTTTCTTCAGGACTTACTTTTGGACAATCATGCTTCAAGTGAACAGGAGATTTGCATTCAAAGCATGTCCTTATCCTTTTCTCAGTGGGATGCTGTATAGAGGTTGCCTTAGCATCCTTTTCTGCCTTTGCTTCCAAGATCATTTTTTGTATCTTCTTCATCTGTTCTTCCAACTCGTCTATCTTTTGATTTTCACCGCTTGAGTTAGAAGTTGATGGAGTCTCCTTCGTTGGCGGTTATCTCTCCTGATTATAAAATGGTTTCCTGGGAGATTTATCTGCGTCCTTTTTGACGAAGTATGCTACGTCTTCTTGAGTTCCAGCACTCGTTGCACTTGGATGTGCTATAGCAGCTTCATTCTTCTTCGAATGTTGAATGATGAATTCATGTGCCTTTAATTGAGAGAACACTTCAGCGGTAGACATGTTGCTCAAATCCTTTTCACTTAAGCTCGTCATTTTGACAAACCAATCACTTCTGGGATAGAGCTTGGATATTATTTTGTTGTTCATTTCTCTTTTGTCATATTTCTTGCCGACATTTTTGAGTTCTCCTATGATGGTGTTGAATCTTTCTTCCATCTGCTGAATGGTTTCACCAGGAACCATGGCGAAGGATTCGTACTTGTCCACAGCGACTTGTAGCTTGTTCCGCTTCATTTGTTCTTTCTCCTGAGAAACTTCACAGACGTACTCCCACATTTCTTTTGCTGTGTTGTAGTCTAGAGCTTTGTCAGACATCAGAGGAGGTAGACAATCCATGATTAGTTTCATGGCGATAAACTCCAGCTGGCCTCTCTTATTGTCTTCGAGAGTCCATTCCTCGTAGGGTTTCTTCACCATCTCAGGTCTGGGTTGACCACCAGCGGGTGCAGGGGGTGCAGTGTTAACCTTCATGATCTCTATAGGACCAATCATGAGAATGTCCCGCATCTCCAGATGAATGCTTAGCAACTGGATCATGGCCTTCTTTTTCCAGGTTTCAAAACCATCCTTGTTGTACTTTGGAAGAGCGTGATTCGTCATGTTGATTCTTTTCGCCTTTACCTGAGCTATGTAAGACACAAATACAAGAAACGCAAGGAAAAACTAGGATCTAGGTCCTAAGCGACTCAGAAGCAATCGGTTTTTCAACCTCCTGCTCTGATACCACTTGTTGGTCCCCGAGATCAGAGTCGTTGTGGTAACAATAAGATATACACACGAAGTGCAACGGAATAAAAATTAGCGTTTACTTGTAAATGAGATATTCTTAACTTGTGGTTATTGATTCAAGTTTGCTTAAGTTACTTCTTGCAGTTATACTCTAGCAACTCCGTTGCTAGGTTAAGTTGTCGTAGCTCAAAAGTAATAGAACAGTAATCAGCAAGAGAACACAAGGTTTATAGTGGTTCGATCAAATGATCTACGTCCACTCCTTAGCCGAATCGCTAAGAGTTTCACTAAAAAAGTATACGGTGTACAAAGAGTTGCCTTTCCTGTAAATCAAGCAGCCGACGTCTGGTCTGTCTGCTCCACGGCTATCTTTCGATAATCCAAACCTTTCAGGTGTGGCTCCAGCTGAGTCAAGGGCGCACCTTCGTAAAACTCGCTTTTACCACCTGTGGAAGATTTTAAAGTTTCTTCCGAACTATCCTTCGTTCTCGGCTTCAGTGCCCGTTCTAATCAATTTCCTTTCGAGAAACTGACTGCTGGATACTTTCTATAATGAAAGTGATCCCAATTATTGAAGATTCTTGAATCCCTTCAAGAATTTCTCAGATGAGTGTGAGATATGTGCTGGAACACTCAAGACGTTGAAGACTTTTCGATATCTCGGTATTGTGCCTTTCAACTGAACTGCTCTCAGGGCTTTTGTCTCTTTTTGGAAACTTTTGTATGTATGTTTGCGTTAGAGAGTGAGCAGCTCCTGCATCTTCCTTTGACTTCCCTTTTATAGTTGTTTTCTCGAAGATGAGTCATCAGATCCGTTTAGACACAATGGATCTTTCCTCTTAAATGCAGGTAGCTTTTTACCAACTTTTCTGTCTCCATACAGGCTTTTTCGTCCTTCTTCTGACAGGTCTAATCCTCGCGTGTTGGTCAGAATAGCGGTGTAGCAGTTGTTGAGTTTTGCTTTGCTGTACCCTTACTGGAACGGGATGCTGGATATCTTTCAGCATACTCCTGGTCTTGATGCGCAACAAATGTTCTTCTGCTTCTGTGGCTTCGGATTGCTAACACCTTTAGCAGTTGGTGACGTGTTATCAGATGCTGACTCCTCAGCATTCTGCTATCACTAGTTTTCTTCTCCTTTCTTGTTTTTCTAATGTCTGCTGAGATTCTTCCAAGCAATCTATTCTATTACAACTCGATATTTACCTTATACATGATATTACATAAGTTGCTAAGCTATGCTAAGGTTCAGCAATGATCGACGTTCTACTAAGGTTTGCTCCAACAAAACCTTTTACATTGTGCTCCTAAGGGTAATTCAGGAATATTTTCCCAACAACCTGTTAAGGGGCAACCACAAATGGTCGAGAAGCAATTTGACTAATGGACGGTAGAGGATAAGAAGAGAGCTCAGCTGGAATATCTAGTTAAGAAGCTGATACTCGACTGTCTGTCTCCGTTGATAGCAGACGAAGCTCTAAACCTCAACACGGCTAAGGAGAAGTGGGACTACGTGTGCGCATCTTCACAGGAGACAGAACAAATGAAAAGAAATAAACTCCATGTAGCCGTTGACAAATATGAGTCTTTCTCAATGCATGCAGGAGAATCCATTCAGGTGATGGAAGAAAGATTCAATACCATCGTGGGAGAGCTCAGGAACTTGGGAAAGACCTATGACAACAGAGAAATGAATAATAAAATCATTTCCAAACTCTTCCCAAGGAGCGATTAGTTTGTGAAAATGACCAGCCTGAGTGAGAAAGATCTCAGCCAAATGACTACCTCTGAGGTATTCGCTCAACTTAAAACTCACGAGTTTATCATACAACAATCCAAAAAGAACGAAGCAGCTATGGCTCAAACTTCGTCAACAAACGCTGTAAACTCGGAAGACTTAGCATACTTTGCTAAGAAAGATGCTGGAAGATGGAAGCCAAGGAAGCCCTTCCACAACAATGACAGATCTGCACCAGCTTCACCAGCAAAGGAGGTCGCTTCAACCTCAAGCTCAAAGCAAGAAGATCTCAAGATCAGTGAGCTTGAAGAGCAAATGAGAAAGCTTCAAAAGCTCATGCTGGAAGCAAAAGCAGAAAAGGAAGCTAAAGAAGCTAAGCTCACATCATCCTTTCGACCAGCAGAAAGGAAGCCAAGGACGTGCTACGAATGCAACTCGCCAGACCTCCTAAAGCACGAATGTCCTCGGGTGAGCAAAGAAGAAAGAGAGCATCTCAAACAAAAGTTTGAGAGGAGGGCAGTCAGAGCAGTCACCAGAGCACTGCTGACCAGGACAGAAGTGCCAGATATTCCTGACAATGATGAGGAATATTACTCCTCAGAAGAGGATGATGAAGAGGCCATGCTGGTCCTAATGGCGAATATCGTTGATAATCTCGATGCTAAAGATGAGCAAATTGCTGAGTCGGCTCTAGCAGTCAATGCTCAGGAGGTAAACCCTATCAGTATTTTAATTTCAGCAATCATTCATCAATCAGAAGATTCTTCTTCTTTAGATTCCGAGGATGATTATCTCAATAAGCTCTCATTAGAATTTTAAAAAATGTACGCTTTGAAAGATGCTATTTTGGAAGAAAACACCTCACTGAAAACTAAAGTTATATCCTTGACCGAGGAAGTCGAAAGACTAAGGTCTAATGGTGAGGAATTTTTAAAACTCAAAGCTGATTACTCCAAACTTGCTGAAAAGTCTCAAAATATTGAAAAGAAGAATCTAGTTTTGAAGAATAAAACTAATGAGGATTGCATTTGTGCTTACACAACCAGCAAGGCAGTTCTAAATGCCATTGTTAGCCAACAGAGAAATCATTCTGATAGATCTGGAGTAGGACTTAGATGTGTTGAAGTCGTGGGAAAAACCTCTAAGCAAGTTTTTATTGGAAATGCTGAATCTTCTAAGCAAAAAAGGATTCCATTTGTTTTCGCTGGAAAATTCAATGCTAAAGAAAAAGGTAAGGAAAAGACAACTGCTGAGTCATCGAATGCTAAGCAGAAGGACTGGCGCAAAAAGACTGCATCTCCTGGATCTCAGGAGAGGACCCAGAGAATGGATGCTAAGTTTGGAGGGATGAGGACGATGGAAAAGGGAAACGTTTTTATTACTTTTTATTTTATTTACTGCTTTATGTTTTGATGCATATTGTCATTAGTTTTTAGGAGCTTTGAACCTAGGACAAACAGAACTATGTTGATTATTTTGGTTTTTTGAGAATGTGACTCGTCCTCCTCTGAATGAAAACAATTGATTTATGATTGATCGTTTGCGGATTTGGAATGAGAATTTTATGTGATAGAGTAGCCAATGATAGGAGCTACTTGCTTGATGAGTTGATCTTTGAAGTGTGAATTATGCATGATACTTGTTTGAACTGGATAATTGTTGAAGTGTAGGAAAAATTTAAACCCTGTGTGAGAATTTGAGCCTCCTTTTTCGTTTGATGAGTGACAAGGTTTTTAGCAACAACTTCCTAGAATTTGAAGAGTTTCTCTCTTGAGGTTGCATTAAGTGTAGTAATAGGATGAAAATGATTTTAGGCATGTTCTTTCATAGCCCATCTCCCATACACTAACCCTTAATCTCTACTCGTAGCCCATTTGAGCCTTGAATGAATTTTCTTTGATTAGAATGGTTGATAAATGAGAGGAATAGATTTGTTGGAAAATGTGGATTGTTGGGAGAATGATTTGAGTTTGTTGGGAACTAAAAAGAAAATAATAATAATAATTTCCATGTGTTAAAATGAATAAGGGTACCCATAAGTGAAATAGAAAAGAGTGAACATGAGAGAAGGAAAAATGTGTTGTGAGTTCACATCTATGATTCGAAAAAAAAAAGAACAAGTGAGCGAGAAAGTGATAAATAAGGTGGTTGTGGTATTGTTGGTTGTGAGGTCTCATTGATGTATTTTAAGTCTCTTAGCCAAATATATCCCACCTTTTAGGTAAGCCCCGTTACAACTAAAATAAAGACCTATTTGATTCCCTAAAAAGCTACACTAACGAGCAGTGGAGAGATGAGAAACTTGTCAAACTTATGGTGAGGTGAGCTATACCCTTGAGTGAGGGAAACACAAAATCGTAAACCTTTGAGCGATGAGTGCAAACACTGCCCTGTGAGGTTCCTCTTCAATGATTTGATAATTTGGATTGTGTTGGATTGCATGATTTATGTGGATGAGTGATAGTTGGATAGTAAAGGTGCTTGTGAGGCATTGCACACTTGTATCTGCAGGAGATTTGAATTCTTGTTTGTGACTTGATCGAGGACGATCAATAGTTTAAGTTTGGGAGAGTTGATAAGTTCGTATTTTCACTAACTTATCAATGGGTTCTTTGATTGTTTCGGTTGCTTTCAGAGCATTTCACCTGTATTATCGTGCATGGAATGACTTATGTGCTTTTAATGTTCGTGGTGATGTATTGTGCAGGTTTTTAGGTTGAAAGCAGTAAAGATTCGAAAGATGTTCGGGCTTCAGGTCTACAACGATCGACATGGACTTGTGTCGATCGACGTAGCACATTTTGAGGAGCGATCGATGCAGGCTCGACGCAGACCCTCAGACAGCCATTCCGCGTAGATCGACGTACAATTTGCGTCGATTGGCGTTGCTTCCTCAAGTACGTTGATCGACGCGTGTTCTGCGTCGATCGACGCAGATCCGTAAATTCCAAGATATGATCCTGTTAGAAGATTTAGATATATCTAATCCTAGATACTATATGATACATCAACCACCACTATAAAAAGCCTTGTAAATTCGAGTTTTAAGGACATGCCATCTTTTAGAGTTCAGGTTTAGAGATTCAACAGCAGCAATTGTGTTTTATTTTTGAAGACACATTTTTGTGCAACTACTGTAGAAATCGGGCTTCAATTTCTACATCCAGTTTATGATTATGCAATTCAGGTTTTATCTATTCTTGATAATCTCTACTATGCATATGTGTAACTAAACTATTTTCAGATTTTAGGGTCTCGAACTATCAAGTAAGCATGATTGATTAATTAAATCAATTTTCCTTTCCCATCGTAGTTTATGAATTCTGTACTTATTTGTAATCTTCAATTGCTGGCCACATCTTAGGGTTAATTAGTTGAGAATTAGAGACTAAAAAGTAATAATTTTCAATGGAAAGAGTTTTCATAATATAAACTAATTTCTTGTCTGAAAAGAGGGAAATAGATTATAGGAATAAATCTGTAGGGCTTTGGAGTTGACTAAATTATTCTAAAGACTGATAGGATAAAATATATTTGGTTAATCTACTTTATGAATTGTCTAACCAAGAGATCTATAATAATTTTATGATATTTCACTACGATTAGGAATTCAATTTGAATTGATCGATTTATCATTGCATGTAATACTTGATAGGTAGAAATCCCTGGAATCTGTGTTTCTCATATCTGAATTCGCAAAAATTTTCTATTTTTCGTTTCAATTTTAATTGCAAGTATTTTAATTTTCAAAATCTACCAAAACCCAAAATTTGAGTTTTTCTAACCAGTATTTCAAGAAACTACGTTTTAATAAATAAGATTTTCATTATTTCTTTCCTCTGGGACTCGATAATTTTATTTGCCGCTATATTATTAGCATTAGCTAAGTTGCTAGTTAAAATAATTAGCGATCAGCCCCTGCCTGCGCCAGTGCCGCCACCACCTGCGCCGGCCACTCCTGTATTCGCTGCTGCAGATTCGGCGACTGTAGGTCCACCGCCCTGCGCGTGCACCGGCGACTGCAATATCACCGCAGTTGTGCCCCGTACGCGTCCAACTTTTCCCCGTGGGCAGTGAGTATCTCACCCTGCTCATCAATTTCGCCTTTCAATTCCACTTGTTCAGCATCCAGGCTTTCCAACCAATTGCTGTTTGTTGACCACGACATTCCAGCGAGAACAAATCTGGTAGGGCGGACCACTTGATACAAGCATAACCAAAAACACGATTAACGTGCCCAAAATAATTATCTTCCCCCCATTCCATAAACCCTACTTAGGGGACTTAAATACCCCTTAACAACAAGTAAAGTCAAAATCCAAAAATGCCCAGTCGATAATTAAAATAACTAAAGCAAATAACGTAAATAAATCATCATCAATCGTTGGCTCCTTCTAACGACGCCGTTGACGATAAACGAGTAAAGGCCGCGGTCCCTCCGGGTCCTATTCCGTATCAGATACACTGTTGATTTGCTGCCTTCAAAAGGAGACAGGGAATAATAGTTGGATATATGCGGAAGGCAGAGTCCATAGATTTTATGCAATAAAATTACTGCATCTTGTTTTTGTTGCACTTGAAGAAACAAATTTAGATGCAATGGTATATAATTTTATCTTCCAACTGAAGCGGACATTTTTTATAAGAGTCGACAATGTTGGCCCTAGGATACCCTGCTCTGGGTCTCGGAACGAAGCCACCTGCTCCTCGGGGGATCAACGGCTCCGCATTAGTATGATATTGTCCGCTTTGGGCGTAGCCCTCACGGTTTTGCTCTTGGGACACCACTTCCCAAAAGGCCTCATACTAATGGTGAGATGTGGACTATCATATACAAGACATCCTTCTTGTATTTTATCAATGTGAGACATCCTTCTTGTATTTTATCAATGTGGGACATGGGATGCTACCCAACAGACAACATATGAGCTCAGGAACAGTTTCCATGTCTGCACAGAACTTTCAGTCGTTTTCTTGAGAAAACTAATAATGAAGGTATGCTATATTAATTTTTAGCTGAACTCATATCTTTTAGCAGGTTATAAGCTTATTATAGAAAATAACTTAAGTCCTTTCCTATAATTTATTAGTCATGACTTTCGAATAGTATTAGGAAAACACTTTCCCATTTAAAAGCTATACCCAATTTAAAATAAAAAAAAAGATGTTAAAGTAGCAAAGAACTCACAAGCCTTTATTCATAAATTTGTTCTTTGAAAATCTTAAAGATTACTGTTTTATATATCTAGAGAGAAGTCAATTTGGTCAATCAGTAAATTTTGAATCAATTTTATTGGATTGTGGGCTATTTGACTCGGATTGATTTGGGTTGAAACTTCTTTTATGTTGAAAATGTTGAACCCCACTCTAACCCTTCAATGTATGGATCAACTTGTTAGATCGACAAATTTATAAATGATTTTTATATTTAAAAAATCTTTGAGATTTTATATTGATTAAGTTATCACATCATTCAGCATTCTAAAGAAAAAGTTTATTTTCTCTAAAAATGCCCATCACAAAATTTAGGTATTTATCAATTTAGATAATATAAATATATTAATTTTCTATTTGATTAATATTTGAAACATTTACTTTACGATGAAATAACTTCAAGAAGTTAATTATCTGTTAAGAACTATTTATACTAAATATAATCATATAATTTTAAATTTGATGGAGTAATATGATCTTATTATTAGAATTGATCACATTGCTTAATAAAAATGCTAATCGGATCATTTGAGAAAGATTCATGTTCAGGCCTATCAAGTATTAGGCCTCAATTATTTGAATTATTTTTTTTGGGCCAAAAGTTCTCAATTCAATTGGACTATACTGCTTTTTGGTTGGTTTTTCTCAGTTTTTATTTCTGGTATCTTAAATGATCATGATTGTTCATCTATATTTCACATTTGGAAGCATGAAGTGGTGAGAAATAATTCATTCATGCAAAAGAAGCATATTTCATATTTTCCAGACAACTGTTCACCTCACCATTCGTTCCTCTCCCAAATTCAGTAGATTGATCAAGTACCTAATTTTGACAACCATCCATATTTCACAGACAACTGTAAAATGTGATACCACACTCATCTCTAGTCCTTCATTTCAGTTTCAATAGCTTTTTAAAGAAACAAACAAAGCACAATGTGAACTGCAAACTTTCATGAAAAAGGTGTGTATGCGTGAACACCTATCCAATATCGATGCCAGGTCAGAATTTTGAATTTATTTCAATTATACGAGTGTGGATATCATGTTTTTTTTTTTTTTTCTTGAAATTGAGGTACACTATATTTGAATGAATAAGAAGTATGCAATATCACTCGAATCTATAACCAAAACACTTAACCATGGTACTTTAAGATCAGGGACGTATCATATCTCTTTCCTATTAATTTGTATTACTATTTAAAATTATTTGCAGTCTTAATTTGATATCCATGCAGCAATGGCAAAACATTCCATCCCATTGAACATGAACAATAGTGCAGGGCTTTCAAAATCTTGACTTCTCTATGAAATGACCCTATGCATATATGCCTTCTCTGTCAGGGATAGAGACTGCTTCTGTTATGAACTCTTTATTGCAGCAAGCTGTATATTTTGACGAGGCACGTAGGATCAGCATCCTCTAGCAAGCATGGAGGGGCCTGGACAGAATTGGAGTAGATACAGTACAGAGATGTGTTGAGGCCTGAGGGGGCGACATGAAACCTGAGATTTTCGAGGTAAAGACAAAACCATGTAGCCATCACGGATGAGGGGTTCCCTTGGTCGCTCGGGCAGGGTTATTCACAAAAATGAAGCATGCCCTAAAATGAACGATATTTTTTGGAATTTCACTAGCCTCACAGAAGTGAAAACGACCTCTCCCCTTCACTGGTTTTGTGGATTTCTCTTGTGAAACTGACCTGCATTTTCAAGTCTCTGGGAATCTCTCAATGACCACTATTCCATCCATTAATTCGACCAGCTTTCTTTCCAACTTAGTTTTATGCTTGAGATTGGATCTCGAACCCCGAATACGACCCACAAATGTGTTATTATCCTGGGTAAAAAAGGGATAATACCTTATTGACATTTTCGAAAAAAATACTAAAATGTATTGTTGTTATTTAAAAATATCCATATCTTTACTTTCGTTTAGGGATTACATCAAAATAAATTAACACTGTTTAATAATTGATGATTCAAAAATTAAATATCACTTGATATCCTACGTGGCATATAAAAAATATTTTCTTTTATCGTCGGGTTAAAAAACCCAACAACAAAGTAAAAATCACCGAAATTTTGCAACATAAAATCAAAATCCCACAAAAGTTCTCTAAAATCATAAGAACCCTAATTAACAGAGGTTCTTATGATTTTAGAGAATTTTTGTGCGATTTTGAAATGCTATGAAATTCCGGTCTTTTTTTACTTTGTTCTCAGCATTTTTTTTAGCACGACGATAAAACATGGTCGTTTTGATTTGCTACATGATTTGTGAAGTGTTGTTAAAGTGTTGAATCATCAATAATTAAATAGTGTTTAATTCAATTAGGTGTAATTCTAGACGGAAGTAAAGAGATGGATATTTTTAACTAAAAACAATAAATTAAAATTATTTTTTGATAAACGTCAATAATTTAGAGTATTATCCTATATTTATCCTATTATTTTATCATAACTTATTTTGATTTGTTTTAGTTTGGATTGGGTGGGGACTATATGGTTTGCACTTTGCATGACGTTGAAATATGTGACTCGAATTGAATGTCTGTGTTGTTTCAAAGGCAAAACTTATTCTGTGTTTGAGGATTATTTGGTTCGACTTTATGGTTTAAATTGTTTTTGTTTTGATTGGTAACATGTGCATGTGAAAAAGTACTTTCCCGATGACTACTAACTCACGTGACGAAATAAGGTACCATCACTATTTCAAATTGGAATTGTTTTATTTTTTATTTTTATTTTTAATTAGTGTATTTTTATTTTCATTCATATTCTCGAAAACAATCATTTTCCATTAACAATATAATTATATACTAATAATATCCATTTCCCTAAAATATACGAACTTTGTAGACCGTTTGGTTTTTAACATGTCAAAACCATTTTTTATACATATAAAATAAGATGTTTGACTTATTTCCCGTTTTGTTTATCTTCCTCTAATATGTACTCCCTCCGTCCCAAACCAATAGGTACTTTTTATTTCGGCACATGAATTTCGGAGCTAGTGTTTAGTAGCTAATTGTGGTCGGTAATAAAATTGGCAATCGTAATTAAATTCTATAAGACTTAAACAAGTTAATAACGATTGCTAATTTTATTAACGACTACAATTAGCTACTAAACACTAGCTCCGAAATTCATGTGCCGAAATGAAAAGTACCTATTAGTTTGGGACGGAGGGAGTATTATATAATGTATAAAATCTATGCATTTTAGAAAAATCAACAAAGAGATTCACAATTCAATATCATTTACATTTTATGCGATTCTCTTACATTATTTAGAAGTTACTTATTTTTAGAAACTGAGTTTCAGTTTACCCTCTATTTCGATATTTTGATGTGTCAAAACTTACTTTAGTTTTAAGTTTCGAAGTATGGTCCTTCATATAATCCTTGTATAGGATTTATTAAGTTGTAATAAATTAGAAACTGAATATGAAGATTGAGCAGACAGAGATACAATCTTTAAGGGGGAAATAGTTAGAAACCAAAGATCGAGAAGACAATAATCAAGTTTCAATACTTAGAGCAAAGATGCCATGAAACTTGAAATGTTGAAGACTAAGTTCCGCGCTTGAAACATAGATTGTCCAGAAACTCAGTTTCTGGAAACTGAGTTTTCCTGAAGAAAAGAGGAAACTTAAACTGACTTTGGAAATGTCAGTTTTCAGTTTCAAATTTCAAGAGCACGTGAAAAACAAGAAGACAAGAAGAATCCAAAGTCAGACTAAAGATGTCTCCAAGTGGTGTCAAAAAGTCAATACGAGGAAATTTAAACATAAATTCCTCGGACTGAAACTTAGTCTGACAAGAGCAGGTAGAAACTACACTGCCAAAAGTGAAAAGGAGACGACAGAGCATAACAAAAGAATGGTTATGAAGGGACGACCCAATCCTTGTCAGTAATGACTGGATTTCTGAGTCTAACGGACATAAATTTAAATTGCCGAGAGGCAGACTATAAATAGCTCAACATCTCGACGGAATCAAAAAACAAGAATCTCGCACTAAACTGAGTCAAAACTCTGCCAAACATTCTAGTGAAAAAGCTCTCTGAATTTCCATCTTATCTATGATGGGATTGTATACTAAAAGCATTTATGATTAAGTGTGTTTGTTTGATACACTGGTCTTCATAAATTTGTTACATCAACATAGTCGCTATATGATATAACAAACATACGATACGAACTATAATAACCTATTATTTGTCTATAGGGATGTTCACATGGTGTGTAGGAGATCACAGAGGATCATATGAATCGTTTTATCTAGCGAGGTATAAACAGTATCACGACTGAGAAAGTCCCTAGATAGGCTGTCCATTTAGTTTGCGGCACATCAGTTCATAAGTGAGCTTATCCTAGCTACGTATGTGCCGATACATCTTTATGTATTGATGGGATCAACAATGAGATGTGTCATTCTAATTGATATATAAATGAGCTAGATCTCTAGATACTTGTTATGATCTTAAACCTAATGGAAGGCTAAGGGGCATACATAAGTTGACCATACTTTGACTTGATATGGTGGCGAGTCTTACATGTACTCTTATAACTGCATCTTGGGTGTGGTGGTTTGTGTGTGGCCTGCTTAATGCAACCTGTTCCAAATTACGTGGTAATAAAGGGGTGAGTCAGCAGTGTTATCGTGGTGAAGGTTAAAACAATGTTTTATTAATTAATTATATTCTGGGTTGGACATAGAATTAATTAATAAAGAGGGCTCACTTTATTATTTGCATTTGGTCCCTGGTCTGACCCACAAGATGCTCAGAGCCCATTAGGGTTAAGGTTTTGCAAACCCTAGCACTATAAAAGCCCTTCTGTCTATTAGATCTATACACACAACTATGTAAAATTAATATTCAACACAAAATATTGAGAGAAAAAAGAGAGAGGGGCGACGACTATCTGTGGGAAGAAGTGATCGATTCATCCGGATCTCTGATTCAACTTGGTAGAGTATCCTCACCAGATTTTCGAGGAGAAAAGAAACAAATCAGAAGATTAGATCTATTGGAACAAAATAGCTTTGATCGCTCCCACATCCAGATCTACTCCTTTGTCGTTATTGATAGCTGTAAAAACAGTAGCAAATAAATTTGTAAAACCCTAAGGTTGTTGAACCCACAAGGATAGTGCTACGAAGGGATTCATGTACTAGAGATGGTTTTCAGAACTATTGTTTGGGTAAATCAATTTAAAAAGGGTTTTGGGTTTTCAAAACAAGGAAATTAAAGGGATAAAAACA
>JAPKLW010000132.1:545040-587926 GCA_026898455.1 Plectranthus barbatus | reverse complement strand
TCTGTCTCGGCCGAGATGGCTCTTGCCCCGGCCGAGATGAAAAATGCGGCCCGGCCGAGATGGGTTTCGTTTCGGCCGAAACAGAGACGTTTCGCCACTTCCGACCCTTCTGCGCAGTCTCATGGTTTTGGCCATAACTTTCGCGTCCGAACTCCGATTGATCCGATTCCAGTTGCATTGGAAAGCTAACTCAAAGATCTTTCAAATGCCATGCTCCATTAGCTCAGATTCCATCGGTGGAAAAAGTAGTGACTGTTCCTTTGAACATCTGCTGCTTTCAGTACGGGTTCTCCATTGGATTTAGCCTAAAACCTGTAAAATCTCACCATGGCAAGCATAATACCCTCTAATATATACTCATGCTCAGTTTATTCAAGAAAACTTACTAAAATGCATAAAAGAAAAGAAAAACAAAGCGATAAGAGAGTAGAAAAACGAGCTTATCAGTTATCACCGATCTAGATTTGTAGATTAGTCGTTGGAATTCAGGTATTCCTTAGATCTATCCTTTGCAATTAAATATTAGGAGCATGCATAGGGTTCGCCTGATTAATTCAATCTGATTTGTTTTTGATACCCTAAGAACGATCCAAACGGCTAAAGAAATAAATGACAACTCACGTAGTTTATTGTAGACTCAATCCTTCAATTGGTATCAGAGTCAGGTCTGGAATTTTTGGCTCTCTCTTAAATAAATTAAGATTAGATAAATATGTATGTTTATATTTATTGTGGATGGATTTGTATTGTCGTGGATGGTTTTTGTTCTTGTAGCATTCTCGTTTTTGGATTTGTTTTTTACCATGAGAAAATCTGTGGTTAGATTTGATAGGAAAAACATGTAATACATTTTAGATATATTTTTGTATTTTTATTTTCAAATCTGTAAATCCAGAGAAGACAAAAAAGAACGAAGAACACGACAATTTCTAGAATTAGTTTTATTCAGTCCAGCAGTCAGATCCGACGGCCGCCGGGCTGGTGGCGACGAGCGGCAGAAGGTGGTGGCGGCGGGTAGAATCTCAGCCTGTGGCTGGGCCGCACATGTTTTGGCTGTTGCGCGCATTTCAGGCGAACATGGAGGGTCCGGCTGCTGCGGGTGGCTGGTAAGAGATGACGGCAAGGTAGTGAGTAAGTGGAGGCCGGCGGCGGTGCGCGGGCTTCCCCGTCGCACGCGTTCGTACACGGCCTACACACTGCCTCCTTCCTGACGGGTTCCTGGTCGATGGCGACTGGCGAATCCTTTGACGCGGTTGTGGTGGACTTCGCGACTTGCAGCGTCGGGTCGAGGTGGTGGTTCTGCACAGTGATCACTATAAAATCTACAGATAAATTATAACAACAGTTGTAAATAAATTTATAAAGAACCCTAAGGTTATCTAATCTAGGGGAATTTTATAACAAAATTATCCTATGTACTAACTATGATCCTAAGATTCATTGTTTGAGGAAACAGAAAATCAGGGTTTTGATTTGGAAAATAAAGATGACAATACTGAAAATTAAAGAGGTTTTGAAATCAAATTTAAAGGAACACAGATTCTAGGGAAGAAATCTTATTATAGATAACATGTGTTGGGAAAATATTCATAAATTACCCTTAGGATCTTATTGTAAAAGGTTTTGTTTGATCAAACCTTAGTAGACGGTCGATCATTGCTGAACATTAGCATACTTAGCAACTGATGTAATGTCCTGTATAGGGTAAACATCGAGTTGTAATAGAATAGGCTGTTTGGAAGTATTTCAGCAAACATCAAACAATGCTAAAGGAAGACCGCTAGCAATAACAGAATGCTAAGGAGTCAGCATTCGACAAACACATCCTAAACTGCTGAAGATGCTAGCAAACCAAATCAGAGTAGCAGACAAAGCACTTGCTGTGCATGGAGACCAAAAGCATGCTGAAAGAAGATCCAGCATCCCGTACCAGTAGAAGCTCAGCAAAGCAAACCAGAACGACTGCTACACCGCCATTCTGACCAACACACGACGATTAGCCATGTCAGAAGTAGGACGGAAAATCCTGTCCAAAAGCAGAAAAGTTAGTAAATAGCTACCTGCATTTAAGGAGAAAGATCCGTTGTGTCTAAACGGATCTGTCGACTCAAACTTCGAGAACATAGCTATAAAAGGCAAGTCAAAGGAAAATGCAGGTGCTGCTCACTCTCTAACCAAAACCCGATATACGAAAAATTCCAAAAAGCAAAAAGGCAAGAGAGCAGTCCAGTTGAAAGGTACAATCCAGAGATATCCAAAGGCCTTCAACATTCAGAGTGTCTAACTACGTCTGACATTCTTCTGAGTGATTCTTGAACTGGTTCAAGAACCTTCAATCATTGGGATCACTTTCTTCTTAAGGAAAGCATCCAGCAGTCAATTTATTGTGAAGAAATTGATTAAGGCGGTCATTGAAGCCGAGAACACACGATAGTTTGGAGGGAACTCTAAACTCTTCCAAGTGAGTGGTGAAAGCGAGTTTTACGAAGGTGCGCCCTTGACTCAGCCGGAGCCACACCAGGAAAGTCCAGGGTATCGGAAGATAGCCGTAAAGCAGACAGACCTTCAGACGGCTGATTGCTTAACAGGAAAGGCAACTCTTTGTACACCGTATACTTTCTAGTAAAATTCTTAGCAATTCGGCTAAGGAGTGGACGTAGATCATTTGATCGAACCACTATAAATTGTGTGTTGTCTTGTTGTTACTGCTTTTCGAGCTATTATGTTTTAAAACCTAGTGACTACGTTACTAGTGTATAACTGAAAAAGGTAACCTAAGTAAACTTTAACTAAAATAGAGTTGAGAATAATTTAAATACAAGAAAATGCAATCTATTCCGCTGCACTTCGTGTGTGTACTTTATTGTAACCACGACGACTCTGATCATAAGGGACCAACAAGTGGTATCAGAGCAGGAGGTTGAAAAACCGACTGCTTCTGAGTCGCTTAGAACCTAAATGTAGATTCCTTGGTCATAAATTAATCAGCAGGTTCAGCAAAAAGCAGCACTCGGTAGCAACCTCAACCACCGAAGCAGAGTATGTAGCGGCTGCTAGTTGCTGTCAGCAAATTCTGTGGATCCGACAACAACTCCAAGATTATGACATCTCACCTGAATGCATACCAATCTACTGTGATAACAATAGTGCTATGTGCATCACAAAGAATCCAATACATCATTCCAGGACAAAACACATTGACATCCGACATCATTTTATCCGTGATCATCAAGAAAAGAAGGATATTGATATTCAGTGAATATTAACTGAGGATCAAATAGCAGATATCATCACTAAGCCCCTTGCCGAGGCAAGATTCAAAGAATTATGCATCAAATTGGGTATGATGGAACTAGATATTGCTGCGGATGAATGAGATATTACTCTCATTCTTTCTGGTTTTCTTGAATTTTCTTATGTTACTTTCAGCATATTATGGGAGACTTTACTATATGTAGTCTGCTAAGCCAATGGCGAAATGATGGATATGCCCCTATCAACTTTCAGCAGATAAATTGTTTCTGCTCAGCAAACTATGAAGGAATGAAGATCATATCTATATTTTGTCACGAAAGAAAAACATCAAGAGATCGAAATATTCATATATTCTTCATCAAAAGAGGAACATGCCTTGAAGCAGGTATTCATTACAAAAGGAAGAGACGGCTCTATCAGCCAAACAAAAGAGGAAATACAAGATCTACTACGGAGTTCATTCAGAAAGGCGACACTGACTTATAGGGATAGAAATCAGCCCCTTGAAGGTTGGATGGACCGTCAGCGATTTCTGGAAAATACTTCTCCATCAACCAGCTGAGCTGCATCCCATTCCGCAGAGGCACGAACAGATGAAGCTTGACAGCTTCCCAGACATTCTTGAAGACGTATCCGGCCCAGTCAACGGAAGCAGCATCATCCATGGCCATCATCACCTGCCAAACGGATCTTGAGAAACAGAGGTCATAAGGCTCCTCTCCAAGCAGGATTTCATGGGCAATGCGGAACATGACCCAATATGATGTCTTGAGGCCAGAAGCATGAATGTCAGGGCTGAAATCAAAACGAGGAGAATGACGCCATTTGTCCCATGCTAGCCATTCTGGAGTCACTTCCTCTGAAAGATAGTCCTCTACAGACAACGGACCTCGAGGAAGCCCGAAATCAACCACAAAGGTGTCAGGGGTCCAATGGACAAGCTTATTGTGGAACACCCCATAGATTGAGTTTGGTCCCACATGGCAATCACTGAGGAAATCCCTCAACACTTCCTCCTGAAAATGGTGAGGAGTAGCACACAGAAATTGCGAAAGACCCCCCCACTGCAACGTAGATATGACCTTGACTGCCACATCACATTCATCTATGTAATACCTATCTAGACCTGGCTCATCCAGGATCAGATTGCATCTAATATCTATGGTTCGTGGAGGAGATTCCATGATTGAAGAAAGGGACCTGACTTTCTTGAAGGAGAAGAAGATTGAAAGTGTGAATCAGGAAAGAAGGAAAGTTGAGATGTTTGGATAATCTCAAACTATGGTATTTATAGAGGATTTCCCATTTATGACGCGAAGAAAGAGAAAAATCTGTCTGAAGATCGCAATGATTCATCTCTTGGAATACGAAACATCGCCAATAAAGGGATCGACGTGTATGCATGGGAAGTCAAATCATTTTTTTCCAGCAATGGTGAGAAAGGAGTATTGAAAAGTTCGAGGATCTCATCATCACTTTTTTAAATAAGAGCAGATCTTCCGAAGTTGCTGAAAATTAGAATGCTGAGAGGGATCATCCTCTATTAGCATCCTTGAGCGGCTGCTAGTTCAAAAACAACAACATATCCTAAATTGAGGCGGGATGACTCAAAATTTAAACTTGATGGGACTCGATCAGGCGTAATTAATGCATGCAAACGGCGGCATCAACTGGGGAGACGCCACGTTAGAAACACTTGAGTGTTTCTCGGAGCATCGGAAGCCATATGGAAAGACGCATTTATTCTGAACCGTCGATCTAACACTTCGCAGATTTTCCCTCAACCGTTAGATCTCACATTCAAATTAACCCTACCTTTGCTCTGATCACTGTTCATTTTCTTCTCACCTTTCGAAAATCAGAACAAAATCCCGAATCCTAAAGTCTCCATAGAAATTGAAAAATTACTCCAGATTTTCCCTCACAGACATGGCCACAGACTCTCTAGCCTCATCATCCCAGAAATCTACCTGTCAGAACTATCGCCCTGAATCAAATGAACCACGTCCCTTCAATTTTCCACCAAATTCTGAAGAACCCTTACATATGCGGCATGCACCAGGGTTTACTGGGATTCTAAAGAAAGAAGATGTTGATGATTCCATATCTTATGGACAGCTTGTCATGATGTCTAAGAAGAAATCCCTAGCCGGCCACACAAAGGAGCAGAGGCGTTTGGCTCAAATCATGAAGGATCGGATTCTGTACAAACGTCTTGCTGCTGAACATATCCCGGATTGGATAATGGATATCCTCGATAGCGAACAGGTAACTCAATACTTATCCGCTGAACCCATGCATTTTCATCCGCTTATGGTTTCTGAATTTTATGCCAGAGCAGTCATGAGTAAAGATGGAAAATCTTTTAAAACTTGTGTTTATGGAAGTATCATTGAAGTCAGTGCCAAAATTCTTGCTAAAACTTTTGGTCTTCGGAATGAGGGGGAACGTATATCTCAGTACAAAGTAACGGATTATGATGAGATGGAAAGACGTTGGAATTCTTGGAAGAAGCCTGGAGTACTGAAGGATAGGAAAGGTCATGAGATTACCTTCCGGGCTGCCACACCCATTAACACCCTACAGGATGAATTTAAAATTCTAGCCGAATTAGTGATCTAGATGTTCCAATGTGACCCCGGATCATATTCTGAACTTTCTGCTAAGAAATATACAGTAATGATGGCTCTCACAGACAAAATAAAAGGAAATTGGGCTGAGTATTTCTTCGAACGATGGGAAGAGCACGCCAAGAAGAACGACCACATATCTGTGGATGGAACTTTTTCATCAAATGTTAATTTTGGATTGAAAATAAGCAAGTTCCTGGAATTCGTCATGCATTCAACGAAAATTGATCAATGAGTGAAGTTGCTCTCCACTGATTTCATTCCAATCACACGAAAAGCAGCCAATCCTCTTGATTACAAGAAGCCGAAGAAGCTGATTGGTAAATCCAATGTGGATGCGGACAAGCCTACTTCAGATGAGGAAGTAGACGAACGTTCCTTGGGCGAACAAGTATTGCAGATAGCAACACCTATCTCTGCTGAGGAAATAGCAGCATTAACTCAGAACACTGAAACAGAGCAATGCTTTAAGCAGCTTGATGATATTGTAGCTCTCGGAGAGATACCAACCGAACAGATTGAAGAAATTATGGACCAAAAGGCCGCACTCCAGCAGCCACTCGTGATTGGTCAACTTTCTGTTCCAATTTCTTCTGAACAACAAAAGGATATTGCTCCCACCAGGAAAAGAAGGTCTAGTCGTCAGCGCCTACGCAAAGTTGCTGAGCTAGCCACTGTCCCTACTGAAAAAGTACCTGACTCACCCCTATCATCTAAAAATTTTGATGAACGCCTGAAAGGCGTACGTGAAGCTAAACGAAAGCGTGCAGAAAACATGAAAGCACAGGAAATGAAGGAATGCAGAAAGGAAATAGATAGAATCACATTCGAAGGAAGGGATCTGAACTTCGAGAGAGTAAAAAGATCTCATCTAGAAAGAGAGAGTCAAAAGGAGAATACTAGTCAAGCACCCGGTGAGGAAGCAGTTGAAGAATCAAGCAGAGCAACAAAGTAAGGGAAGACAGTAATAGATTCTACTTTGAAAGAAAAAGAAATGGATAACCCTACAAAGATTACAACTGCAGCAGACGGCATGACTGATAAAGAGCTAGATATGCTGATTCAATCTGGCGCTTTCAAAGCCACGGGACACTCCAAAGGGAAATTGGTTCAATTTCGCAAACCAATTGCTACATCTTATCAAGACAGTAGCTCAGAGGAGAACGGACCACGAATAGAAACAAATGATACACATTCCAAAGATAAGGATACAGGACCATCAGAAATCTCTAAGGAAAGCGCAGATACGAACATGCCTACTGCAGAGCATGTTGCTAAGGAAAACACTGAGGAGACTGAATCTGGAGCCTTCAATGCTAAGGAATCTTCTGATATGGAAAATATTGTTAGGTCTGAAAAGGAACCGTCGGCTGAAGACATGGCTCATACAAATGCTGAAGAATCTACTGTAGCTGAAGTCATTATGGAGGACACCACTGAAGAAACAGAGAAAGACACTGCTGAAGAATCTACTGCAGCAGACGATTCTGTGAAAACAACCGCTAAAGAATCTACTGCAACCGATGAAACTATGGCAGATACTGCTGAAGAAGTCCATGTTGCTGAGGAAACAACAGCCGCTGCTGATAATATCGATCAAGCAGATGATACAATGGAACAAGAAGTCTCCTCTGCTGGATTTCTGGACGAATCCACCTGTTCATCGGAATCTGATTCTGAGGGGGAATCTACCGTAGTATTTGATGTCAAAACTCTTCGAAAATACCCCACTCTGCGAAATGAACAACTGAGGATCCCATTTGATGGTTTACCTGGCAAACTTTTTCGCTCACGAAGAGTAGGACAGTGGTGTGCTGCTGTCTCGATTAATGAAGATATGAATGTTGATCTCAGAGATTGGAGTGATGAGATCTTAGCCTTCGTAGAGCAAGAAGTAAATAGGGACATTGCAGTAGTCTTTTATGTTGAGATTCATGAAGAAACAGAGGAAGGCAGAGTGCTTGGTACTCAATTTCGACGATGGAAGACTTATGACTACATCATGCATGAACTCTGTTTTGAGGAAATGATGATTATTATCGCTAGAAAAGGTCTTAACTTCTAGCGTTCCGAAGAAACCTGGGCAAATGAGTGGATAGATCAGCCCTCCTGCACGAAACAATATACTGATCAACAAGTAATTGCTCGATTGCAAGCCATCCGTGCTCACAGGAAGT
This sequence comes from Plectranthus barbatus, assembly GCA_026898455.1. Classification (NCBI taxonomy): domain Eukaryota; kingdom Viridiplantae; phylum Streptophyta; class Magnoliopsida; order Lamiales; family Lamiaceae; genus Plectranthus; species Plectranthus barbatus. Next base: position 579,864 of record JAPKLW010000132.1, on the reverse strand, counting down.
TTCTTCCATCTCAGACCCTGCCCAGATCACAGTTTGCCCCAGATAAGAAGTCCTTGGCCCACATGGAACTAACCAAACGACAAAGGGCTGCAATGATTGCTTATCGGAAGCGGAAAGCTGCTTATGAGGAGAAATTGCGAGTTAGAAGTCTCGAACTAACCGCGATCGAAGAAGAAAAAGAGAAGGAGGCCAGGCGACAGGACTATCTCAAAATTATCAACTTTCAGAAAGGATACACTCGAACCGCAACCGCACTTCAAGTCTTTGAAACTCAAGGTTCTGACTCAAATCTCGATCAGAATATAGTTAGTTAGTCCATGGAAGTAGATACCAATGTGGTTCTTGATGATGCCACACAAAGAGTTGACGCAACAGCTCAAGCATCTGAAATTGTTACAGTGGAAAGAGAAGATGGTGAAGCTACTACATTAGCAGACAGTACTGAAATAGTTGTCTCTGAAAATCCCATTGACGCCGAACCAGTCCAAGTAAGCTTCCAATCTCTTGTCAACATACTTCATAACGCCCTACATTAACGCGATATCCAGCAAGCCAGATTCAATGAAGAGGTCCTGAAAGAGGTTGCTGATGTCCGAGGAGCAATCTCTGGAGTGAAAACCTCTGTCTCAAAGGTTCAGCAACTAGTTGGTCAAGTCGCTACCAAGATCACACATGTCGAAGAAACTGTGTCTACGGTACAATCAAATGTGACGACTCTCAGCGTCGATCTTGACGCACACAAGTCCTTCTCCGCTTCTGTTTTGGATGCTCTCAAAGAGGGGGAAGAAAGAAGGATTGCTGAACAAGCAAGGATAAAAGCAGAGGAAGTTGAGCTACTGCTGAAAGAAAAAGAATTTGAACGTACAATGATGGAACGGAGAATGAAGTTAGCAGAACAACAAAGAGAAGACCAACGGGCACGTATTGAACAGATGGAGAAACTAATGGCCATGACGATGAAGAAAGTTGAATCTCTTGAGAAGCCAAAACCTCCACCAGATGCTCAGAACTAAGGTCATTCTCTAACTCTTTTTTTTGTGGACTTCATCATTTTTTTTTTATGATTTTGAATTCTGTTTTCCGAGTATGAACAATAGTTGATATACACTCTCTGTGTACTCAACGAAAGATGTTTAAATGGTTGCTAAATGCTTTGCTTGTAATTTTGATTTAACTTCTAAGCTAAGTCTCAGCAATCCCTAATAAGCTTTGATCGCACCAAAAAGGGGGAAATTGTTGGGAAAATATTCATAAATTACCCTTAGGATCTTATTGTAAAAGGTTTTGTTGGATCAAACCTTAGTAGACGGTCGATCATTGCTGAACATTAGCATAGCTTAGCAACTGATGTAATGTCTTATATAGGGTAAACATCGAGTTGTAATAGAATAGGCTGTTTGGAAGTATTTCAGCAAACATCAAACAATGTTAAAGGAAGACCGCTAGCAATAACAGAATGCTAAGGAGTCAGCATTCAACAAACACATCCTAAACTGCTGAAGATGCTAGCAAACCAAATCAGAGTAGCAGACAAAGCACTTGCTGTGCATAGAGACCAAAAGCATGCTAAAAGAAGATCCAGCATCCCGTACCAGTAGAAGCTCAGCAAAGCAAACCAGAACGACTGCTACACCGCCATTCTGACCAACACACGAAGATTAGCCATGTCAGAAGTAGGACGGAAAAGCCTGTCCAAAAGCAGAAAAGTTAGTAAATAACTACCTGCATTTAAGGAGAAAGATCCGTTGTGTCTAAAAGGATCTGTCGACTCAAACTTCGAGAACATAGCTATAAAAGGCAAGTCAAAGGAAAATGCAGGTGCTGCTCACTCTCTAACCAAAACCCGATATACGAAAAATTCCAAAAAGCAAAAAGTCAAGAGAACAGTCCAGTTGAAAGGTACAATCCAGAGATATCCAAAGGCCTTCAACATTCAGAGTGTCTAACTACGTCTGACATTCTTCTGAGTGATTCTTGAACTGGTTCAAGAATCTTCAATCATCGGGATCACTTTCTTCTTAAGGAAAGCATCCAACAGTCAATTTCTTGTGAAGAAATTGATTAAGGTGGGCATTGAAGCCGAGAACACATGATAGTTTGGAGGGAACTCTAAACTCTTCCAAGTGAGTGGTGAAAGCGAGTTTTACGAAGGTGCGCCCTTGACTCAGCCGGAGCCATACCAAGAAAGTCCAAGGTATCGGAAGATAGTCGTAAAGCAGACAGACCTTCAGACGGCTGATTGCTTAACAGGAAAGGCAACTCTTTGTACACCATATACTTTCTAGTAAAATTCTTAGCGATTCGGCTAAGGAGTGGACGTAGATCATTTGATCGAACCACTATAAATTATGTGTTGTCTTGTTGTTACTACTTTTCGAGCTATTATGTTTTAAAACCTAATGACTACGTTACTAGTGTATAACTGAAAAAGGTAACCTAAGTAAACTTTAACTAAAATAGAGTTGAGAATAATTTAAATACAAGAAAACGCAATCTATTCCGCTGCACTTCGTGTGTGTACTTTATTGTGACCACGACGACTCTGATCATAAGGGACCAACAACATGTAAGAACCAATTAATTTAACACGCAGAATACTGCAATAATTCTATATTTCCTTGGTTGGGCAAATATAACCTAGATTACTAATTAGTGACTATCTCCGTTCGGTCTCAAGAACACCAAATTAGTCAATCTAATAAGCAAATCAGCTCAATTCCTATAGTCTAATACATCTCATTGGACAGTATAGAGTGTATCTTGCATTCATAATCCCACTATCAATATTCACCTTTCGGTCCTTCTATCAATAGCTAGACATCTAAATTAATCGTCACCTTTCGGTCCTTAAATTAATCTAGAATTATAAAATAAACACAAGAATCATGAACCTAATTAATTAATCCTAACATGCATCCATAATAATATCAAACCCAAGAACCCGCTAGGGTTTCTAGCCACTCATCACAGATAGAAATCCAAAAGAAAACATATTAAATTGCATAAAACTAAAGAACTTACAATAAAAATAAAGGGTTTCGTGTTTTCCAACTCTCAAAACTCTAAAATCTAAATTGCAGAATGAAAATATGATCAGAGGTCTGAAAAATATGAAAGGGTTGCTGAAAAAGTCGAATTTACTAGGCTATTTATAGAGGTGGATGTGTACCCTATCAAATCTAGTGCTAAAGATATGATATAATCCGAATTTGATCGAATTCCTCCTCAGTAGGTGTGCGTCGATCGACATGGCTTTCACGTCGATCGATGTGAAACGTCCACGTTGATCGATGTGGATTCCACATCGATCGATGTGGTCCTGTCTCGCCCCTCCCGCACGGTCTCATGGTTTTGGCCATAACTTTCTCTCCCGAACTCCGATTGAACCGATTCCAGTTGCGTTGGAAAGATAACTCAAAGCTCTATCCATTTCCATCTGCCAATAGCCCAAATTCCTCGTGTGGAAGAACTCTTCACTGATACTCTTTCACATCACTGCTTTCAGATCAGATTTCTAGTGAATTTGGCCTATAACCTGTAGAAACACACCAAAGCACGCATAATACCACCCAATATAGACTCATGCATAAAATATATATATAAAATCCATAAAACTACATAGAATAGTAAAAGAGAATATAGATAAGCGAGTAAAATAATGAGCTTATCAAACCCCCCAAACTTGAACGTTTGATTGTCTTCAATCAATAGGCAAGAAAGAAATCAAAAGATCATGCGATTAAAGTGCAATGCCACACAAGATTCATCACAGTCAAGTGTCAAGAATCCACTACACACAAGCAATTTGAAAGAGACAGAAAATCCATCAATTGTGGAAGAACTCACAGGGAGTGTATCGCTCAACTCTCAAGTGTTTAAGGTATAGATGAAAGCACTCAACGACATGTATGAAGAAATTTCTACCATAGGCTTGCTAATTTTCTAATATCTCCACTGCTAGAATGTGTACACAAATCTAGAATCATAAAGGACTTTCAATAGGTTGTAACATAGGTTTTTGTGAGGGGTAGGAAAATTTGGCCAAGTGACTAAAAATAAATTGAGTTAATCACTCTCAATAAATCTAAAACCACCATCTTACTTCATTCACCCACTCTCCTTGAATTTTTCAATACATAAAAGACTTCTTTTCATTTTCCCCTCTCTTCTCTTTTATTTTTTTTAATCCTTCTATGCTCTCAATAATTTTGTTTATGAATTTGAGCTTATAAGGATAACATCACAAGATTTTTTTTTCTCAAGCCAGACTTTTTTGCTCACCCAGCAATTATTATCTTATCCTTCTCAAATAAATATCCCAACCCACATCTTATAGACAAGAATGATCCCATCACTTTTTCTCAACTTTATGGACAAAGAAAGAAAGACACATAGGCTCAAAAGGGCTGACTAGGGATAAATTTTTAATTAGGACAGTGTTTGGGATAAGTGCTAAATAAAGATGTCCTAAAATCATTTCCTAAACTTGTGCACACTATGCAGTCTTAACACAGAAAATAGACAAGTTCTAGAGAAATTAAAACACACATGAGAATCTCACATCAAAAGAAATAAGGCTCAAAATCTCACACAAGGGTTTAAAATTTTCTTCCACAGTTAATTTCAAATCAGCTCAATCAGCATGCAAGTGTAAGCGTCAAATCAATCCTATCATGGGGTATTCTACATTCATAGGCATCTAACCACAATCACAATCAATTCAAACTCAACCCTCAATAAATTATAATCTCACAATCTTATTCGGGTTATATCAAAACTAAAAAATTTTCCCCACAAAATAGCATAAAACTCAAAGAAATTGAAGACATAAAGCATAATAAATAAAAGATAGAACGTTCCATCTCTTGTCCACATCCCCCTAAAATTATTTCCAACTTGAAGAATGCAATAAGTTTGAAAATCAGACAAAAGAGGGAACGATACCTGGTAGTTGATCTCAGACATCAATTTTTTTATCCCCCCGGAGTCTTCGAACATCGCACAACGGGAAATAGTAGCTGTTGGCACTTCACGTCAATCGATGCAGGATGGCGTCGATCGACGCCAGGCTACATCGATCGATGCCGAGTCGTACTCCAAATTTTTTTCCCAACAAGTGCTTGATTTAATGTCGTAGCTCGACAATACCTCAAATCACCGCCAGGGAGGTCGGGTCCAGACTCGCCGACCTTTGGTATCCACCATGTAAACCGTCCGATATTTGATAATGGTGGTGAGCGCAGAAAAAGGCGGCGCAGTTGACACTTTCACCCCTCCGTTTCCTCGCTCCCACTCAATGGCAACTGCTTCCTCCTCCTCAGATTCATCTCCTTCTTCAGTAGTGGAGATCCGATTGCAGTCTGCCTTCTTCTTGCTCTTGTCGATCACAAAGGTGATCTTCTCATCGTTCGCTCGGAGTGTGATCTCGCCGCCTCGACAGTCAATGAGAGCGGCTTTGGTGTTGAGAAACTCACGCCCCAAGATCATGGGCATGTTCTTGTCCTCCTTCATCTCGTGCACCACAAAATCTGCAGGAAAAATGAGATGGCCCACGCGAATGAGCACATCCTCAAGTATACCTTTCGAGCAGGACACAGACCAGTCCGCCATTTATAGGGTGATCGTCGTGGGCCTCATCTCTCCGATGTTGAGATGCTTGTAGATGGAGTACGACATCAGGTTGATACTAGCCCCAGTATCACATAGTACTCTCTCCAACGTGTGTCCCCTAATCTCAACCAGAATAGAGAAGCATCCAGGATCGTTTCTCTTGATGGGCACCTGCTTTTGCAGTAGCAGGCTGCACTGCTCGTGGATCTTCACTCTCATTTTCCACGAATTGCTTCTTCCCACTCATCAATTTCCGGAGGTACTTCATGTATCTTGGGATCTCCTTTAGTGCTTCGATTAGCGGGATGTTGATGCTGACCTTCTTCATATTCTCCACAAATCTGGAGAACTCCGAGTCCTCTTTCTGCTTCGTGAACCGCTCTGGGAATGGCATAGGAGGGGGTTGATCTTCAGACTGCCTCAACTTTTCGCTTGGACTGGGCTTCGACATCGATCGACGTGGCTCTACCTTCTGTGTCGATTGACGCGGGAGGTGCGTCGATCGACGTGGCTCTATCTTTGGTGTCGATCGACGCGGGAGGTGAATCGATTGGCGTGGATCCCTCTCCTGCGCAATTTCGCTCCTTTTTGCCTCCAAAATCGTTGATAACCATCTCAGGACTCTTGTTGCTCGTCCCAAACCTCAGAGTAATGGCATTCACTGACTTTTCCTTTGTCGGGTTCACCTCTGTTGTACTTGGCAACTGTCCCGGCTTATGCTGATTGCTGAGAGTAGTGTCAATTTGGCTCAGTTGGGTGTCTAACATCTGAAGATGTTTCGTCATCAGCTGCTTGTGGTTGGCCATCCCCTTCACTTCGTTTTCTACTTTCCAAAACCGATTATCAGAGCTCTTGATGAATTTCTTGAGCGTCTCCTCTAGCAAAGACTTCTTTCTTTCCGCAATCTCTCCTCCAGTACCTACATCAAAATCGGGCGGAGGGTGCTCTGCTGCTGAGGGGTTAGAATATGCAAAACCAGGGTGAGTTCTCCCATGGTTGTAATGATACCCCTGATTGCCTCCTCGGTAGTTATTCTGATAACCACCTCCAATATAGTTTACTTCTGCTACAACAGCTCTAGATGAACTGCTCGCCCCCTGATTGATATAGTCAGCCTCCACGGGAACTATGGCCATGTTTGGCTCTGTTGTAGGGGTAGCTGTGGCTTTTGCTGCTTCCAATTTTGCAATGCCTTCCCGGAGCTTTTTCACTTCAGCAACCACGTCAAATTTTGGCTTTGTCTCGACTACTTTGACTGGTAGCTGCCTCTCGGTCAGCCACTGATGGCGATTCAGAGCTATATCTGCCAGCATTCTCAATCCCTCGGCTCCACTCTTCTTCATGAGGATTCCCCCAGCAGATGCATCAACCAACTCCTTCATGTGTGGAGTCAGCCCTTCGTAGAAATGACAGACCTGCATCTCTAAATCAATCCCATGCCTAGGACAGAGCCGCAGGAGTTCCTTGTACCTCTTCCAGGCCTCATGTAGTGATTCATCGTACATCTATTTAAAATGAGTGATAGGCTCGGCGGGAAGTAGTTGGTGAGGAATTCCGATCGAAGCTCCTCCCATGTCCCTATCAAACTCTTATCCAATCCAGCAAACCAAGACCGTGCCTCGTCTCTGAGTGAGAACGAGAACAGTCTCATTCTGATTACATCCTGGGTTACTCCATTCTGCTTCATAGTGTCACACACCTCAATGAATTGGTTGAGGTGGGCATATGGATCTTCTATAGCTCTCCCCACAAAATGATTTTGTTGCACCATCTGAATAAGGCCTGTTTGCAGCTCAAAGTTGTTGGCATCGATGCCAACTGATAAGCTCATTATTTTACTCGCTTATCTATATTATTTTCTACTATTTTACGTAGTTTTATTGAGTTTATATATATATGTTATGCATGAGTCTATATTGGGTGGTGTTATGCGTGTTCTGTTATGTTTCCACACGTTTTAGGCAAAATTCAATGGAAAACCATTCCGAAAGCAGTGATGTGCAAGAGTAGCGGTGAAGCGTTTTTTCACAAGAGAAATTCGGGCTATTGGCGCATGGAATTGGATAGAGCTTCGAGTTAGCTTTCCAATGCAACTGGAATCGGGTCAATCGGAGTTCGGGAGAGGAAGTTATGGCCAAAACCGTGAGACCGCGCAGAAGGGGCGAGACAGGACCAATCGATCGACGCCGAAGATAGAGCCACGTCGATCGACGCACTTCTCATGTCGACCAACGCGAGTCTGCTGGCACGAAAATTAGAGCAAAATTGGATTTTATTATTTCTTTAGCCCTAGATTTGATAGTATACACATCCATCTCTATAAATACCTACAAAATCCAACTTTTTCAGCAAGACCTTTCATATTTTTCAGATCTCTTTTCATATTTTCATTCTGTAATTTATTTTTTAGAGTTTTGAGAGTTGGGAAACACGAAACCCTTTTATTTTATAGTATGTTCTTTATGTTTATGCAATTTAATATGTTTTCTTTTGGATTTCTATCTGCTGTGAGTGGCTAGAAACCCTAGCGGGTTCTAGGGTTTGATATTATTATGGATGCATGTTTGGATTAATTAATTAGGTTCATGATTCCTGTGTTTATTTTATAATTCTAGACTAATTCAAGGACCGAAAGGTGACGATTGGTTTAGATGTCTAGCTATTGATAGAAGGACCGAGAGGTGAATATTGATAGTGGGATTAGGAATGCATGATACACTCTATACTGTCCAATGAGATGTATTAGACTGTAGGAATTGAACTAATTTGCTTATCGGATTGACTAATTTGGTGTTTTTGAGACCGAGCGGAGATAGTTACTAATTAGTAATCTAGGTTATATTTTCCCAACCAAGGAAATATAGCATTTTTGCAGTATTTCACCTGTTAAATTAATTGGTTCTTACATGTCATCTACAATAAGGATTCTTCCCTAGAATCTGTGTCCCTTTAAATTTGATTTCAAACCTTCTTTAATTTTCGAGTATTGTCATCTTTATTTTCCAAATAAAACCTTGATTTTCTGTTTCCTCAAACTATGAATCTTAGGATCATAGTTAGTACATAGGATAATTTCTCTATACAATTCCCCTGGATTCGATAACCTTAGGGTTCTTTATAAATTTATTTGCCACTGTTGCTATGATTAATCTGTAGATTTACAGTGATTAAATTGGCGCTGTTGCCGGGGAGTTGTTAGATTTTATCTTGTTACTAGTTCGTTCTAGGATTTGCGGGATGAGTTTTAATTTTCTGTACTTGTGTGTGTGTGAGTTTTCATGTCTGCATCCCGCGTCGATCGATGCCCACCTTGCATCGATCGACGTCAAAATTTTGTTGCGTCGATCGATGCTCACCTTGCGTAGATTGACGCCGACCACTTTCTTGCATCGATCGACGTGGAATCCATGTCGATCAACGCCGAACTGATATCTACCTATTTTTTGCGCAGGTGTATGAGCACACGAGCCAAAGGAAAAATACTCGAGGCTTTCGTCCCTGAAATTGAAGCAACTTGTAGGAAAATAAAAAAGAAATGAAAAGACAAACAACGAGAGATGGCAGAGAATCCTGAAGCACCTTTGCAAAATATGACTCCCGAGGAGCAGAGGCAATTAGTGAATGAAGTAAAACAGCTGAGAGCACAACTACAAGCAGCCCAGGCTACTCAGGTAGAACAAGCTGCAAGACTGGCAGAGCTGAACAACAGGCAGATTGTAGTTCCGAAAAGGTGCATCTTGGATCGATTTCTTCCATAGCAAGCGTAGGCTGGATTCACAATTGGCATCGATGCCAACAACTTTGAGTTACACACAGGCCTTATTCAGATGGTGCAGCAAAATCAGTTTGCGGGGAGAGCTGTAGAAGATCCATATGCCCACCTCAACAAGTTCATTGAGGTGTGTGACACTGTGAAGTAGAACGCAGTAACCCAAGATAAAACCAGAATGAGACTGTTCTCGTTCTCACTCAGAGACGAGGCGCGGTCTTGGTTTGCTGGATTGGATAAAAGCCTGATAGGGAAATGGGAGGAGCTTCGTTCAGAATTCCTCACTAATTACTTCTTGCCGAGCCTACTACTGAAGAGGAAAGCTGCTATCACTCATTTTAAACAGATGTATGATGAATCACTACATGAGGCCTTGAAGAGGTACAAGGAGCTCCTACGGCTCTGTCCTAGGCATGGGATTGATTTAGAGATGCAGGTCTGTCATTTCTACGAAGGGCTGACTCCACACATGAAGGAGTTGGTTGATGCATCTGCTGGTGAAATCCTCATGAAGAAGAGTGGAGCCGAGGGAATGAGAATGCTGGCAGATATGGCTCTGAATAGCCATCAGTGGCCGACCGAGAGGCAGCTACCAGTCAAAGCAGTTGAGACAAAGCCAGAATTCGACATGGTTGCTTAAGTGAAAAAACTCTGGGAAGATATTGCAAAATTGGAAGCAGCAAAAGCCACAGCTACCACTGCAGCTGAGCCAAGCATGGCCATAGTACCCGTGGAGGCTGACTACATCAATCGGGGGGCGAGCAGCTCATCTGGAGCTGTTGGAGGAGAAGTAAACTATATTGGAGGTGGTTATCACAATAACTACCGAGGAGGCAATCAGGGGTATCATTACAACCTTGGGAGAACTCACCCTGGTTTTGCATATTCTAACCCCTCTGCAGCAGAGCACCCTCCACCCGATTTTGATGTAGGTACTGGAGGAGAGATCGTGGAAAATAAGAAGTCTGTTTTAGAAGAGACGCTCGAGAAGTTCATCAAGAGCTCCGACAATCGGTTTGGGAAAGTGGAAACCGAAGTGAAGGGAATGGCAAATCACATGCAGTTGATGACAAAACACCTCCAGATGATGGACACGCAATTGAGCCAGATTGCCACCACTTTCAGCAACCAACACAAGCCCGGACAGCATCCGAGCACAATAGGAGGTGAACCCACGGGCTCAAAAAGACTGCAAGGCTGTCACTCAGAGGTCTGGGATGAGCTACAAGGGTCCCGAGATGGCTGTGAATGACTTCGGAGGCGAAAAGAAGCAAAATTATGCAGAAGATGGAGCCACATCGATCGACGCACAACCTGCATCGATCAACACCGAGTATGGGTCATCGAGCGAGGAAGAAGAGAGCTCGAAGAAGAAGATGTCGATCGATGAACGCACGTCGATCGCCGCTGCACCCTGCGTCGATCAATTCACACACAGGGCCATGTCAATCGACGCCGAAGCCCAGTCCCAGTGAAAATCAAGGGCAGCAGTCTGAAGATCAACCCCCTCCTATGCCGTTCCCTCAGTGGTTCGCGAAGCAGAAGGAGGACTCAAAGTTCTCCAGATTTGTGGAGAATTTGAAGAAGGTCAGCATCAACACCCCGCTGATCGAAGCACTAAAGGAGATCCCGGGGTACATGAAGTACCTCTGAAAATTGATGAGTGGAAAGAAGAAATTCGTGGAGAACGAGACGGTGAAGATCCACGAGCAGTGAAGCCTGCTACTGCAAAAGCAAGTGCCCATCAAGAGAAGCGATCCTGGATGCTTCTCTATTTTGGTTGAGATTGGAGGACACACGTTCGAGAGAGTACTATGTGATACTGGGGCCAGTATCAATCTATTGCCGTACTCCAACTACAAGCATCTCAACATCGGAGAGATGAGGCCCACGACGATCACCCTGCAGATGGCAGACTGGTCTGTGTCCCGCCCGAAAGGTATACTAGAGGATGTGCTCATTCGCGTGGGCCATCTCATTTTTCCTGCAGATTTTGTGGTGCACGAGATGAAGGAGGACGAGAACATGCCCATGATCTTGGGGCGTGAGTTTCTCGACACTAGCGCCGCTCTCATTGACTGTCGAGGCGGCGAGATCACACTCCAAGCGAATGACAAAAAGATCACCTTTGTGATCGACAAGAGCAAGAAGAAGGCGGAGTGCAATCGGATCTCGACTACTGAAGAAGGAGATGAATCTGAGGAGGAAGAAGCAGCTGCTATTGAGTGGGAGCGAGGAAACGGAAGAGTGAAAGTGTCAACTACGCAACCTTTTTCTGCGCTCACCACCATTGTCAAAGACCGGAAGGTTTACATGGTGGATGCCAAAGGTCGGCGAGTCTGGACCCGACCTCCCTGGCGGTGATTTGAGGTATTGTCGAGCTACGACGTTAAATCAAGCACTTGTTGGGAGGTAACCCAACCTTTTACGTGTTTTCTTTTCAATTTTCATTTTCATTTTAAATTTCTATTATTTTTGCACTAGTAGTTGTTTTGCAGCATAAAAAAAATAAATTTTGGGAATACAGCTCGACGTCGATCGACGCCGAGCAGCCGACCGACGGGATACACTTGATCCGAGAAGAGGGTCACAAGAAGGCTTCACATCGATTGACGCCATCCAACATCGATCGATGCAAAGTGCCAACATCCACTATTTCACATCGTGCGATGTTTGCAGACTCCGGGGGATAAAAAGTTGATGTCTGAGATCAACTACCAGGTATCGTTCCCTCTTTTGTCTAATTTTCAAACTTATTCCACTCTTCGAGTTGGAAATAAGTTTGGGGGGATGTGGACAAGAGATGGAACGTTCTCTCTTTTATTTATTCTGCTTTCTGCCTTAAATTTTTTTAAGTTTTATGCTATTTTGTGGGGAAAAATTTTGAGTATTGATATAACCCTTATGAAATTGTGAGATTAGAATTGACTGAGGGTTGAGAGTGAATTGATTTTGATTGTGGTTAGATGCCTATGAATGTAGAATACTGCATGACAGGATTGATTTGACACTTACACTTGCATGTCGATTGAGCTGATTTGAAATTGACTGTGAAAGAAAATTTTAAACTCTTATGTGAGATTTTGAGCTTTATTTTGTTTGATGTGAGATTCACATAGAACTTGCCTATTTTCTGTGTTGAGACTGCATAGTGAGCACAAGTTTAGGAAATGATCTTAGGCCATCTTTGATAGCCCAATTCCCTAAACAATGTCCATTCACATTAAATTTTCCCTAGTTAGGCACTTTTGAGCCTATACAAAATTTTTCTTTCCTTGTCTATGAGATTAAGAAGAAGTATTGGTTTCTCTCATGTCTTGAGTTGTGGTATATGGGGTGGAATGATTGTGAGATGGAGATAAGAAAATATAAATTAGTGGTGAAAAGATGTGTGAAAAAAAGAAGCTCAAAGAAATAATTAGAATTCTCATAAGCTCTCTGAAAATAAAAGAATACAAAATTATGTAAAGAGCATAAGAGATTCAAAATGAGCTAGAAAAAGTTGTGTGTCGTTGATATATTTGAGGAGATGGGTAGATGTTCAAAGAAGGTGGTTTGAATTGATTAAGGAAGTACAACTTGATTTATTTTAGTCACTTGGCCATATTTCCCTATCTTCCACAAAAAGCCTACATTACAACCTATTGAAAGTCCTTTTTGATTCTAGACTTGTGTGCACATTCTAGCAGTGGAGATATTAGAAAATTTGCAAGCCTATGGTAGAAATTTCTTCATAGATGTTGCTGAGTGCTTTCATTTAAACCTTAAACACTTGAGAGTTGAGCGATACACTTTTCGCGAGTTCTTCCACAATTGATGGATTTTCTGTCTCTTTCAAATTGCTTGTGTGTAGTAGATTTTTGATTCTTGACTGTGATGAATCTTGTGAGGCATTGCACTTTAATCGCATGATCATTTGATTTCTTTCTTGCCTATTGATTGAGGACAATCAAACATTCAAGTTTGGGGGGTTATATAAGCTCATTATTTTACTCGCTTATCTATATTATTTTCTACTATTTTACATAGTTTTATTGAGTTTATATATATATTTTATGCATGAGTCTATATTGGGTGGTGTTATGCGTGTTTTGGTATGTTTCCACAGGTTTCGGGCCAAATTCACCGGAAAACCATTCCGAAAGCAGTGACATGCAAGAGTAGCAGTGAAGCGTTCTTCCACAAGAGGAATTCTGGCTATTGGCCCATGACAATGGATAGAGCTTCGAGTTCGCTTTCCAATGCAATTGGAATCGGGTCAATCGGAGTTCGGGAGAGGAAGTTATGGCAAAAAACCGTGAGACGGCGCAGAAGGGGCGAGACAGGACCACATCGATCGACGCCAAAGATAGAGCCACGTCGATCGACGCACTTCTCGCTTCGATTGACGTGAGTTTGCTGGCGTGGAAATTCGAGCAAAATTGGATTTCATCATATCTTTAGCCCTAGATTTGATAGGATACACATCCACCTCTATAAATACCAACAAAATTCGATTTTTTCAGCAGGACCTTTCATATTTTTCAGATCTCTTTTCATATTTTAATTCTGCAATTTAGTTTTTAGAGTTTTGAGAGTTGGGAAACACGGAACCTTTTTATTTTCTAGTAAGTTCTTTATGTTTATGCAATTTAATATGTTTTCTTTTGGATTTATATCTGCGATGAGTGGCTAGAAACCCTAGCGGGTTCTTGGGTTTGATATTATTATGGATACATGTTAGGATTAATTAATTAGGTTCATGATTCATGTGTTTATTTTATCATTCTAGATTAATTCAAGGACCGAAAGGTGATGATTGGTTTAGATGTCTAGCTATTGATAGAAGGACCGAGAGGTGAATATTGATAGTGGGGTTAGGAATGCATGATACACTCTATACTGTCCAATGAGATGTATTAGACTGTAGGAATTGAACTGATTTGCTTATCGGATTGACTAATTTGGTGTTCTTGAGACCGAGCGAAGATAGTCACTAATTAGTAATCTAGGTTATATTTGCCCAACCAAGGAAATATAGCATTTTTGCAGTATTCCACATGTTAAATTGATTGGTTCTTACATGTAATCCATAATAAGGATTCTTCCCTAGAATCAGTGTCCTTTAAAATTTGATTTCAAACCCTCTTTAATTTTCGAGTATTGTCATCTTTATTTTCCAAATAAAACATTGATTTTCTGTTTCCTCAAAAAATGAATCTTAGGATCATAGTTAGTACATAGGATAATTTCGCTATACAATTCCCCTGGATTCGATAACCTTAGGGTTCTTTGTAAATTTATTTGCCACTGTTGCTATAATTAATCTGTAGATTTTACAGTGATCACCAACCCTGAATCCGGCCTCTGCTTGCTGTGGCAGAAATTGATCCAAGATGGACCTTTGCGGAACCACAATCTGCCTATTGTTCAAATCTGCCAGTGTTGCAACTTGTTCTGCCTATGTAGCCTGGGCTGCTTGTATCATGCATTCCTAATCCCACTATCAATATTCACCTCTCGGTCCTTCTATCAATAGCTAGACATCTAAACCGATCGTCACCATTCGGTCCCTGAATTAATCTAGAAGTATAAAATAAACACAGGAATCATGAACCTAATTAATTAATTAATCCTAACATGCATCCATAATAATATCAATCACTAGAACCCGCTAGGGTTTCTAGCCACTCATCGCAGATATAAATCCAAAAGAAAACATATTAAATTGCATAAACATAAAGAACTTACTAGAAAATAAAAGGGTTTCGTGTTTCCCAACTCTCAAAACTCTAAAAACTAAATTGTAGAATGAAAATATGATCAGAGGTCTGAAAAATATGAAAGGGTTGCTGAAAAAGTCGAATTTACTAGGCTATTTATAGAGGTGGATGTGTATCCTATCAAATCTAGGGCTAAAGATATGATATAATCCGAATTTGATCGAATTTTCGCCCCAGCAGGTAGATATGTGTGTAAAATGACCTATATTTCGATGTATAAGCGTGCATGTTTGTGGCCATTTTACCCTCATATCATATGTTTTTGTTGTTCTTTAGTCATTATTTCGTGTTTTTGTGTTTTGAATGTTGTAGGACGTGTTCTGAGCACAACACTTTTGGTTGAGTTCTGGAGGTAAATCGCCTGAGCTGAAGGTTAAAAAGAAGTTGGATTGACCGAGCGGAGCAAAGGAAGGAATAAACCTGATTTCAGAGAGATTTCACGGCCGAGCCAGGGCAGGCTCGACAGAGCCATTAGAACAGAGGCTTGGTCGGCCGACCCTGCAGTGCTCGACCGAGCGTGCACTTCGGAGGATCCACTCGGCTGAGCTAAGCCTGGCTTGGCCGAGCCATTACGGGTTTTGCGGTTCTGGCAGGTTTCCACTTAGCTCGAGCGAGCCATATTCGGCCCGGATGATCCGAGGCCCTGGAAGCTCGTCTATAAAAGGGGGATCTTCGAATTTTAAAAGAACTTTTGGCCAGATTTCAAATAACCATCACGAGAGTTCTCTCCAGATTCATCTGCAAACCTTTCCCCATCCACATTCATGGAGATTCAAGCCAAATTCTTCCAACTTGGTGAAGATCTAGGAAGGAAGGAAAGTAGATTGAGTTCATGGAATACAATCAAGGAAGATAACACTTTGACCTTGCAATTTTGTAATGGATTCTCTCATTTCTCTTATTGATTTGTACTCAATTCAAGGTATGAAGAATAAAATTCATTTGTGAGTGTTGTAGAATGGATATTGTGATGAGTTGATATCAAATTTGCTTGTTTACTTTCCTTTGAGGGATTGAATTGCACTTGAGCTTGTTCTTTACCTCTTAGGTGTAGGTAATAGCCAACTTTTGAGGTAGTTGATGTGAACGCTGCAGCCAACACGTGGGTAGAATCGTTGTGAAAAGTGTATATTCTTACGATTTTAGTTCCAATCCCTGTGCGGGGTTAGGTAGTAGGGCGATAATTGATGGTCGATTGGGAGTGATCTAGGGGTTAATAACGTAGTTGTTTGCAATTCCTAGTGTCATCTACCGTTAGCTTGCCGTGACAAGGGGCTAACGAGTTTTGGGTCGATTGCTCAACTTCCTAGGGATTAAACTTGGTTTACAACATAGTTTGATTCAACTTGGAACAATAGAAATTCAATCAACACTCACTATCTTCTTATTGTTGAACTTGATACTTTAATCTACCTAAACGAGTTTCTCAAATGTCTTGGCTTGAGAAGTTTAAATACACATGTTTGGTTATTGCTTTGTTACTTGTATGCTTGGTTTATATTTTATTTTGCCTAGTTAAACGATTACCAATGACTATTATTTGCCTAGCTATTTGAATCTTCAAAGAGTAAGTGATCTTCACTAGATCTTCAAAGATAGTGTTGTATTTCACCGTCATCACATTTTTGGCGCCGTTGCAGGGGAATCTTCTAGTAGGTGTTGTGAAATTATTGAAAGTTTGAAGAAGTGTATGCTAGGAGTTTGAGGAAATGCTTGTGTGAATATTGTTACTAACATTTTTTTGCTTATTGTTCTAGTTTGTTTAGTTGAATTGTTTTGTTTGTTATTGGTTTTGTTGATTTTTCCTAGGTAGTTTATGATCACTCGATCAAAGGCTGGGGAGCTTGAGGCAAGGAAAATTCAAGAAAGGAACGGAAATATTCCAATCAATTTTGATATAGCTAACCATGGAGAGGACACGGTTAGGATTAAAGAGTTAGAGAGACAGCTTGAGTTGATGAAAGCTATGTTAAATGAGAGGAATGGTCCTCAGAGACCACTGCAAAACCTTTTTCGACCTCTAGGGGATCCGATAATGGGAGGTTTTCGGTTAGGAGTGAATGCCACACAATTTGAGATAAAGCCACAGTTGGTCCAAATGATTCAAAACAACCAATTTGGGGGACACGTAGCCGAGGATCCAAATGTTCATATATCTCGATTCTTGGAGATTACGGATAATATAAAGATCAACCAAGTTCCCCAAGATAAATACGGCTGCGGTTATTCTCCTTTTCCTTGAGGGATGGAGCGAGAAATTGGTTCGAAGGTTTAGACAAATCGAACATTGCCACTTGGGAAGAATTGAGAGAAAAGTTTCTATTCAAGTTTTTCCGCCAAGTTTGACTTTGAAGAGAAGGGCCGATATCATATCGTTTGGGCAAAGGTACGATGAACCTCTTTATGAAGCTTGGGATCGGTTCCGAGAGCTTCTACACAAGTGTCCTAGACATGGTCTTTCTCGGAGTCAACAAATTTGCTAATTCTATGGGGGATTAAACTATGAAACGAAAGTAATAATGGATGCTTCATCAGGTGGAGCGTTCCTCGATCAAGAAGAGGACGCAGCTTGGAAAATGATTGAGAAAATGGCTGAAAAAAGTTTCCATTGGCCCAAAGAACGAAAAGATTATCGACCGGTAAAGTCGGTCAACGAGGCTAAGGAAAGTGAGGAGTTTAAGGAGCAAATAGCGGCCATGCAAGAAAGCTTGACGCATTGTCTACTTCGGGGAATAGAATGAGGAAATGATGGTGGTTCGTCATGAAGAGTAATACCCGAAAAGTGTAAATTTTGTTAATCAAAGGATGGGATACAATGGTCGTCCTCAATACAATCCGCTGGGTAATATGTACTACCATCTGTCTAACCGTTTTAACCTAATTTCTCTTATGCAAACCCAAACAATGCTCTTAATCCTCCATTGCAACTTGAAGGGGGAGGTAGTAGCCAAGGGGGATATGCTGGGGGAAATAGTAGATATGCTACCCAAGAGCCCAGGAGGAATCCAAATGAAGAAATAGATAAGAGATTTGAGAAGTACGATGGAATTTTTGCAGAAATTCAACTTCAAATTTCTTCAATTGCTAAACAATTGAGTGGAAAATATCAAGCTGGGAAATTCCCAAGTGATACCGAAGTAGTACAAAAGAAAGGTTGTAATATGGTTGAAGGTGAAAGTAGGATGGAGGAAAGATTGGAGGTGATGACTCCTAAGGTTGAAATGGTGGGAAGTGAAGAAGAGTCAAGTTTGGGTGTTGAAAAAGAAAATGAGGTTGAAGTAGAGAAGGTGTAAGCAAAGAATGATGAGCAAACCGAGAATGTACATTTCTTTGATTATGTACGGAAAGGAGACATTGAAATGCCGCTACCGGAAGAGATTGAACGAGTGCCTATGTTGGATGAACTTGTTGGAGTGGAAATATTTCCGGATGATGAGCCATATGATGTGAGGAATTGTGAACAAGAAAAGAAGAGCATAGCTAGGAAGAAGGAGGATCCGGGGGGCTTTGTGATTGGATGTGCAATTGGAGATGTGAATGTCGAGAAGGCCTTGTGTGACTCCGAAGCTAGTGTGAATGTGATGACGTGGGACTTGTACAAGGAGTTGGACAATGGAGAACTCAAACCCACTAGTCAAGTCTTACAAGTAGCAAATCATACTTTAATTTGCCCACGGGGGATTGTTGAAGATGTTCATGTGGAAGTATTGACATTTACATTCCTGGGAGATTCCTTGTTGTGGATATGAAGAACAAGGATAGCATTCAATTGATTTTCGGAAGGCCATTCTTACACATGGCCGATGCATTATTCAATATGAAACAAGGTGAGCTCACATTCCGATGTTGTGGCAAGGAAGTTGTGTTCTCGTTACCTCCGGAATGTGAATGAGAGTGAAGTTGAGAAAGCTGGGAAAAAGAAACGGATGAAGGATGTGCTTGATCCGGGCTTAAAAATCATGAGTGAGGAAAATGAAGACAATGAAGATTCGGGGGGGTGAAGATGAGCTTGATTCAAATCGAATGAAGAAGGCTCGCGTGGATATGGATCCACCTAGGAGTGCAAGAAGGAAGATTTCTTCCCGGAGGATCATGGGACTATAGACCGAGGTATGAGTTCGGGATCGACACCTTTTGATCATGATTGATTGTGAGGTATGGTCGTCGAGCTATCGACGTTAAAAAAATGCTTGTTGGGAGGCAACCCAATGGTTTTAATTTTGTCAATTTTTATGTTTGAATAATTGCTAGCTTTCAATTTCGGTTGAATAATGTTGTTTGTTGATGTGAAGGATTCTTGATTGTTTGTGGTTCTACTAGTTTGATTAGCAATGTGAATGAAGATAGGAATTGTTGGAGGCGAAGTGACAGGGATTATGCAGGAAAAGGGTGGAAAAATCAAGAACGGAGGTGTCGCTCGGCGGAGCTAGACAGGCTCGGCCGAGCTGGTTTGTACACTGCGGACAGAGCCTTCGCTCGGCCGAGCGAGGTAGGTACGGCCGAGCTCAATTGTGCCAGCCTAAAAATCGCACAGACAGAGGCATTGCTCAGTCGAGCCATCTATTGCTCGGAAGAGCCACGCGCAAATTTAAATAATCAGGCGATCCCCATTTCGCCCCATCTTCATTTCGGTCGAAATTTCTCTTCTCCAATTTTCTCTAACCCCTTATTGCCTTGATTTATCCTTATCTGACCCTTCAATTTTATTCATGGCTAGCAAACGAGGACGAGGTGAATCATCTTCTTTAAGTGGTCGCCCCAAAGGTTTTGACGATGAGGAATTTGCTAAATTCAAGAGTTTGGCAAAGCGACAAGTTGTTGGCACCAAATACTTATGTCGGGAGACGTTGAAAGCATTGAAATTGAAGGATGATGTTTGGAGTCTCCCCAAAGGCATCGGTTGGAAGAAGTTGCTCTCAGCAAGTTGGCTCGGATACATGGAACTGTCACGGGAATTCTTGGCCTCGGTTACTATAATGAAAGGTGCGGGGGGACTCCCATTATCCATGAAATTCAAGCTTCGAGGTAAGGATTATTTTTTCCAAAAAGCCAAGGTTGATGAGATTTATGGGTGTGATCCTGATTCTGTATTCGTGCATGAAAATGTTAATTTGTGGGATTTTTGGAAGGAGATAACTGGGATTGATTATGATAAGAAATTCAATATTAAGGACTGTAGGGCTACTTCAATTCGGAATCCTGTTGTACGTTACATTCAGAAGTTTGTTGGTGGTTCTGTGTGCGGGCGGTATGAGTCTAGCAATGTGATTAATGTTGAGTTATATATGCTTTATGCTTTGATGAATGTGATTAAATTTTCATTGGGGGCTATGTTAATGGATGCTTGGAGTAGGGCTGCTAATACCCGTACTCTGTCTTTTTGTTGTGGCATGATTACGCCAATTTTTGAGCATCTTGAGTTATCATTGTCTGGTCCTTCTGCTCCTGCTGTGTATTTGGACACTTCTTCTTTGCAGGCTAGAAGGTTTTTGGTTCCTGGGCAGAGGGGTGTTATTTACTACAAATTCGGGAAGTTTGCTTTGAGAATGCCTAATGAAGGATACACCACGGTGTTGGATTTGAATGATTGACCTAATTGGTTGATGGATTCAGAGGATCATAGGGATGTGGTTGGTGTGTTGTCCACTGATGGGTATTTCTCTATCCTCCGTCATCTTTCGGTAGAGGAGCGGGCTAATCTCGAGGACGTTGGCCCGAGTACTCGCGCACCTATGCGGCCTCAGTCCAGGATTGGCAGCAGCAGATGATGTCAATGATGCAAAGAACTACCGAAACTGTTGATACTTTATCTTTATCTTTGCAGGGCTTGGATGCGAGGATGACTACGATGCATGGTGATTTTTCTGCTACCCATGAAGGCTACATTGCTAGATTTGACAGAGTCGATCGGTGGATGGACGAGATTCAGGAGGATGTCCGGGAGTTGCAGCGCCGTGTCCCTATTCCGTATCAGTCCCGCAGAGCCCGCCAGCAGCAGCAGGATCCAATGGAGTGAGACCTCACCGCCTACCTTTTTACAAACTTAGTCTCACTTGACTAAGTTGGGGGGAAGTGTCGGTAGTCGGTGATGTGATCTTCTCCTCTTCTATCTCTTTACTGCTTTCTAGTTTAGTTTAGTTTGAGTTGAATGATTTGACTTTCGATTTGGTTGTATAATGATATTGATCTACCTTCACTTTGGATTTGAATGTGGATGTTATTTGAATATTTAAATTTTAATTGAATGGGTATGTTGATGGATTATTAGCGAGCTTGCATGAGATTTAATACTTTTTATTTGGTTTGGTTTGAATGGTGGAGCTAGTGGATATTGCTTTATTCTTTGTAATGATTGGTTTGTGGAAAGTCGGTGGAAATGAGAATTTAATTGCCTTGTTTATGCTCAATAGTTTGGTGGTGTTTGTGCTAATTTGTAGTAGGTACAAATAAGGCAAGGAGAGCGGTTTGATCGTGTGTGCCGATGGGTAACGCTTTCTATCATTCCTTCTACCAATTAGATTCATTACAATTGTTTTATGGCATGTAGATAGTTGTTAGGATGTTGTGTGCTTGTTTGTGAGTGTGTGATGAACCCAAACGAGAGCTTGAGGTTTGATTCATGATTTACTTAGTAAGCTTGATATTTTTCTTGACTAATGATAGAGCGGAATCTAGTTGTCAAGGCATGCTTTAGTTGAAATTTTGAATTGCCAAGTTTTGTGTGTGGTTAATGCATAGGACTTGACAAAAAGCTGTGAGATTGAGCCATGATATTGTCATATCTTTATCGGTTATGAGTGGCATGATTGAGAGCACAAGATCTAGAGCTTGCACTTATTCTCTATCTATTTGGCATGAGTTTGGTAAATAAAAAATGATATTAGGCCATCGATTCTTAGTCCTACCTTTCACTCCGGGAGTATAAGGTGGTTGTTATCATAATTTTGCCGTTCATATCTTTGACCCCCGTGATTGTGCTTTAATGGAGGATTTCCTTTGAAATTATTAGGACAAATTTTGGGGGGAAAAGAGTGTATGAGGGTGAATACGGTGATGACAGTTGGGTTGGGAATTGATTGGATTTGTATTGATGGGAAATGTTGAGGCATGGAAGCTATGAAATAAAGGATTGATGTGAATCCTAAAAAATTGATGCACCAACAAAAATTTTGGGTTCTTGAGAAAAAGATAAAGAAAAAAAGAGAAAGAGAAAGAGAAACGAAAGAAAAGCATCATGAAAGGAATGAATGATGATGTTGGGAAGGAATATGAAAAAAAGAGAGAAAGAAGAAAAAGAAAGAAATGTTGTGAATAAAAAAAAAGCCTCGCGTTTGAAGTGGATTGAAGAAAATAAGTTTGGGGGTTTTGAGAAATTGAGAAGTTTAGTCACTTTGGCCCAAAACCACCTACCCTTTAGTAAGCCACGTTATAACCGAAAACAAAGACCTTTTTGATTTTAGGAGCCAACTCATTGTAGTATAGAGGTGAGAATAGTTTCAAGCCTCTTGTGAATGAGTGATGCTCATCGTCCCTAAACACGTAAGGGAGTGCTTTTATTTCTTTATTCAAAAGTTGATGAGTGGTTCAAGTCGTTAGTATTAACCGTGTCACAAAGTTAGGTGATAATCTCGATTGATTAGGGCATGCCAAGATAATTAAGATGAGCTGTGAGGTTGTTTCATGAGGTTCATGGATTGCTTTACTTTGTTTTGATTGAGGACAATCAAAGGTTCAAGTTTGGGGGATTATGATATGTATAAAATGACCTATATTTCGATGTGTGAGCATGCATGTTTGTGGCCATTTTACCCTCATATCATATGTTTTTGTTGTTCTTTTGTCGTGTTTTCGTGTTTTTATGTTTTGAATGTTGTAGGACGTGTTTTGAGCATAAATTAACACTTTTGGTTGAGTTTTGGAGGTAAATCGCCCGAGCCGAAGGTTAAAAGGAAGTTGGATCGACCGAGCGGAGCAAAGGAAGGAAGAAACCTAATTTCAGAGAGAGAATTCTCGGCCGAGCCAGGGCAGGCTCGACCGAACCATTGGAACAGAGGCTTGGCTCGGCCGACCCTGCAGTGCTCGACCGAGCCTTCACTTCAGAGGATCCGCTCGGCCGAGCTAAGCCTGGCTCGGCCGAGCCATTGCAAGTTTTGCGGTTCTGGCAGGTTTCCATTTAGCTTGGGCGAGCCATATTCGGCCCGGGCGATCCGAGGCCCTGGAAGCTCGTCTTTAAAAGGGGGATCTTTGAATTTTAAAAGAACTTTTGGCCAGATTTCAAATAACCGTCACAAGAGTTCTCTCTATATTCATCTCCAAACCATTCCTCATCCATATTCAAGGAGATTCAAGCCAAATTCTTCCAACTTGGTGAAGATCTAGGAAGGAAGGAAGAAAGATTGAGTACAAGGAAGGCAATCAAGGAAGATCACACTTTGACCTTGCAATTTTGTAATGGATTCTCTCATTTCTCTTATTGATTTGTACTTAATTCAAGGTATGAAGAACTAAATTCATTTGTGAGTATTGTAGAATGGATATTGTGATGAGTTGATATCAAATTTGCTTGTTTACTTTCCTTTGAGGGATTGAACTGCACTTGAGCTTGTTCCTTACCTCTTAGGTGTAGGTAATAGCCAAATTTTGAGGTAGTTGACATGAACGCTGCAGCCAACACGCGGGCGGAATCATCGTGAAAAGTGTATATTCTTACGATTTAAGTTCCAATCCCTGTGCGGGGCTAGGTCGTAGGGCGATAATTGACGGTCGATTGGGAGTGATCTAGGGGTTAATAACGTAGTTGTTTGCAATTTCTAGTGTCATCTACTGTTAGCTCGCCGTGACAAAGGGCTAACGAGTGTAGGGTCGATTGCTCAACCTCCTAGGGATTAAACTTGGTTTACAACATAGTTTGATTCAACTTGGAACAATAGAAATTCAATCAACACTCACTATCTTCTTATTGTTGAACTTGATACTTTAATCTACCTAAACGAGTTACTCAATTATCTTGGCTTGAGAATTTTAAATACACATGTTTGGTTATTGTTTTGTTACTTGTATGCTTGGTTTATATTTTATTTTGCCTAGTTAAACGATTACCAATGACTATTATTTGCCTAGCTATTTAAATCTTCAAACGAGTAAGTCATCTTCACTAGAGGGAATTAAAAAGGACTCGGATTGATAAATTTAATGTGAAGATATTGTTGCATTTCACCGTCATCACTGGTTTGCGTTGATCGACGTGAAACATCCACCTCGATCGATGTGGATTCCACGTCGATCGATGTGGTCCTGTCTCGCCCCTCCTGCGCGGTCTCATAGTTTTTGGCATAACTTCATCTCCCAAACTCCGATTGACCCGATTCCAGTTACATTGGAAAGCTAACTCAAAGCTCTATCCATTGTTATGTTCCAATAGCCCGAATTACTCGTGTGGAAGAACGCTTCACTGCTACTCTTGCACGTCAATGCTTTCGGAACAATTTTCCAGTGAATTTGGCCTATAACCTGTAGAAACACACCAAAGCACGCATAATACGACCCAATATAGACTCATGAATAAAATATATATATAAAATCCATAAAAATACATAGAATAGTAGAAAATACTATAGATAAGCGAGTAAAATAATGAGCTTATCACGCAGCAAGGGTCGCGTGTCGCTGCACGCGGCGGCCGTGGACTTGCGTGCAGCCTTGCTGCATTTGCTACTACCTCTACGTGGATCAAATGGAGTTACCAGTGTCGTGGTGGCCTGCACAAGTGACTGGTGGGGCTGCTGGTTGTCGAAATTATTGCTGCGCGGCTGTGATAGCGGCTGGACCTGGCAGGGTCGCGGTTTTTGGCCGGCTGTGGTTGCGGTAGGTGTGAAAGCTGGCGGCGGCGGCTGGTTGGAGAAGGGTGGCGACTAGGGTTTCCTAGCTAGGGTTTGATGGCTGCCTGCACTGTAACTCGGGCCAGTCAGCCCAGAGGGGCCCCGCAACCATGAAAATTAGGGTTTTACTTTCTTGTTTGTGCCTGAAACCCTAATTTGAAGCCCAAATGATTTTTATTTAGTCCGATTCAGATTTCAAGTCCAACGGAGGCCCAGTTTGAAGAAATGTATTAAAATTAAATCTTGTAATAGTTAGATTTAATTTATTTCCATGTAATGGCATCATAGGGACCATGAGACATTTTTATTTGTTTATATAATTATTTTCTCGTTATGATATTTTTATTATGTGCGCACTAGTAAATAATAAGAACAACTGTTAGTCTGGTATTCTCTCTAGCCTGTAGGGTTTTGCCTCGTATTACTGTCATTGCCCTTTCTCTTGAGCTATTCCTCAATCTTGATCACCATGTGGACCATGTCATCCAGCTCAACATAATGTAGTAGCTCTACCATATTCCAAATCTCCTAATCCAGCCCTGCTAGAAATTTGGCCATCGTTGTCTCTCTATGTTCCACTACATTGGCTTGAATCATAGCCACTTCCATCTCCTTAAAATACTCATTGACAGTCCAAACTACCCTGCCTCAAACTCTGCAGCTTGTTGTACAACTCTTGGTAATGATTATTCGGCACAAAAGGCCTCTTCATGACAGCCTTCATCTCATCCTACGTCTCAACATGCCTCTCTCTATTCCTCTTCCTAATACTGACGAACTGATCCCACCACACGAGAGCGTAATCAGAGAACTCCACTGCAACTGGCTTTACTTTCATCAACTCAGAATAATTTTTGCATTTGAACATCATCTCCACCTTTCGCTCCCACTCCAGATATAATTTGGGGATATTCATTCCCTAAAAGAACGGGATATTCATCTTAATTGTCCCAGATTGTGATCATATGAATCCTCCTTGGCATAGTCATCGACATCCTCCTCATACTGATGGCTCTGTCTCCTATTCGAGCCTTTTCCACCTCGACTGCCATATCCTCCTCTTTGAGTACTCCTATGACTATCAGATGAGTCTCGTCGAGTCTTCTCTGCCACAAAAATCCCGAGATGTTGATGCATCGCATTCATCTCACTCTTTAGCACCCTAGTCAATTAAGATTAGGGCCTTCATCGTGAACTTGACTTGTCCACCACTAACAATCTCATCTCCTTTCAACTCCTCAAAATTATTAATTTTAGACATACCTGCAAGAAAGGTTAGATAAAAACAAAAGAAGGACATCACCATCTCACCTACACTCGTGTATCGCTCTCAGTATAAATGAGTGATACCACTTATAATCTCATACTCTCTTGCTTTTTACCACTCTTTTCTCCGGTCTGAAAAAAACTAAAAAACACCTATAAAATTCCAAAGATTTCAATTCAACTAACCAACTAAACAGGAAGACTCTGGACGACTCTAGGAAGGTAAATGACCAAAAGCGAACAAATTTATTTTTTCAGAAAAACTTTTGAAGGGCAATAACTACTAGAAAGTAAAGGAATTTGGCCAAAAATAACCTTATGTCACGGCAAAGCGGTGAATCATGTAGAGCTTGCCGAGACGATTCCGAAAATCATAATTAAGCCGAAAACGAACATCATATGCAAAATTTTCAACAAAAATGAGATCTACCGGAAAAACAGACAAAAATGCACTAGTAGAAATCAAGACATTATGGATTATTGAATTATTTATTTATGCCCTTTTTATTTTCGACTTTTTTTTTTTACTATTATTTTTTTTCTTCGATTTCTTTCTTTTCTTTTTTATAAGATTTTTTTCTCTTTTATTATATGGTAATTACCAAATGGTTTGGTAATTCAAGAATGAAATAATATGGCCAAGGAAATTACCAATTTCACTTTGTAATTAAAGAAAGACATGGATAGGAAAAAAAATATTAGGAAAGATTTGGATTGACCTAATATGGTAAGAGAAATAATTCAAATCTTGACTTACAAGGAACTCAACAATTCGAAACCATAACACCCAAGACACAATTTCGACCCTACAGAGGCAAAATGACATGAAATTGACTCAACGACCTGAGGATATACAAATCAAACTTTGGGAAATTAAAACACACATGAAATAGAACAAGACTCGATTTTTTT
Source organism: Plectranthus barbatus (assembly GCA_026898455.1). NCBI lineage: Eukaryota > Viridiplantae > Streptophyta > Magnoliopsida > Lamiales > Lamiaceae > Plectranthus > Plectranthus barbatus. The sequence goes on along the minus strand of JAPKLW010000132.1, from coordinate 552,667 downwards.
TACACAATAGACACGAAAATTGAAAAAAGGAAGGGCAAGGGTGTGACCTGAATATTGATACCAAAATGATATGATCATCGCCGGAAGGTTTAGATCGCAGCCCAGGAACTTGCACGAATCGACTCAGACGTGACGCAGAAGCAAACTGAAATTGAAATGATGGAAGGATCCAACACCTTTGGATTCAAAAACCTTCAAGTATCGTAGTCCATATTGAATCTCCTACAACCAAAGAAGTGGATTGATCCAACAACGGTGGATATATGCGAAGACACCACCAATAGATATGATTGTTAGATTGATTAGTCGAGAATGAAACCCTATTTAAGATGTAGAATTTCGAAGTTGAGTTTATATAAATAATGGAGAAAAAATCACAACTTTTATTAAATCTGAAAGCTGAATAAAATTGTCTAATACAAGGCCTATATATAGGCAATTCAAATCCTAGTCTAATAAGGAGAATAATTTTTGAAAACTAAATCTAAATTTTGAAAATTAACTCAAAAATTCGAAAATTAAATAAACAAGGCCTAAACATGTTGACTTAAAATGATGGATTAAAATTAAACTAAGCCCAATAACAAAACATAATTAAATTAGCAATTTTTGGGCCTTCGTTTAATTCTTCAAACAACATCGAGTCCTTTGAAATATTTGCAGCCCAAATATCTTTAATCAACACACTCAATCTATCCCTCAAAGTCCTTGCTCGAGCTCTAGTTATCAGCCCACTCGGAATGTAGACTGGATCGTCTCTCACAACTGCTACTTGGGCTGCATCAGGAATGGAAGTATTAATATTCTTCAACAGAGTAGATACCAGTAAATGATGGTTGATGTTCAGGTGTCGTTACACGAATGGGTCCTTAAATTTGCACTGGGTTTGAAGGTCCAAAATCTTTAGATGATTGGGCTCTTTTGGAGGAATCTGCCATAACTGTTAATGATTTGAAATAATTGTTCAAGGTAGGATTGCAGAGAATATCTTAGATGTAAAGTCTCTCAATAAATGCCTTCAAAATAGTAGGGTTCAATAAAGTTAGGAATGAAAAGGAGGGTTCTATTTATTGAAAGAAGATGAATAATAGACCCCAGTTTGGATGGGTGGGATCAGTCTGGAGCGTGTAGATCAATAGTTGAGAGCTCGAGCAACGGTTGAAATCATTTTTAACCTACGACTAGAGTTGTGGGTGCTGACGTGGGCACGTCCTCGAGTGTTGTTCTTGCTATCGTGGCTCGTTTGTATTAGACTGTTGACTGTGGTTGTCTGCGCTCACCACCTTTACATTAAATTCGGCATTAAATGCAACATGTCTCATAAGTGAAACTGATAATTCAAAAATCTCGACTTTAATTTGGCCATTACTCTAATTGAGCAAGCCTAGGATCTTTCAACTCAAAGCTTATATCGTTAGTTCTAAATAATCACAATTTTGCGTATCATCAGTCTTCATTCTTTAAAGAAAGTGAGAGTTTGGACTCAACTTTAATCCACATCGCCCCATCTTTAATCAATTTTGCATAGAAAAAATTATACCACTTGTTTTCACTTTTTCTACCAAACAAGAATCCTTCTAGAGAGAGACTGAGAGCTTGGTCTCAATCTTAGTCTGCATCTACTCATGAATGAAACTGGTAAGTTTCAGACATAAATAATTTGAACATAAAGCATTAGTCTGGATAGCTTTCAAACAGGTTAGTCCAAACGTAAACTAACAACCAATTTCAGTTTGGGATCTTTGGAGAACAAAAACTAAGAGCTTTGACTTAGTTTTAATATGCTTCTCTAGAAATCCGAGATAATCTTCAAGGCATGAAAAATGAATAAGATCTTGGACTCATTCTTCGCCTTCTTAGATCACATCAAACACTCTAAGCCCGAGTTTGATGTATAGCTCCTTGAAGCAAGCTTCTGGAAATAGCTTCATGAAATGCCTGCAAGCTAATCAGCAATTCAGATATATTCCACACTGATATCCTTCTTCTCCACATGATCACGAATAAAGTGGTGTCGAATGTTGATGTGTTTGGTTTGGGAATGATGAACCGAGTTCTTCATGATGCACATTGCACTATTATTATCGTAGTAGAAGGGAACACATCCTGTGTCAACATCATAATTGAGCAACTACTATTTCATCCAAAGAATTTGAGAACAGTGTTGAGGTTTGATTTCATACGGATACGGGGCCCAAGGAGCCGACGAGAATAGTAGCAAGAAATAATTCGAGAAAAGCGAGAAAAATATAGAGAATTGAATCAAAGATAACGAAAAACAAGAACAATAAAGCTACAAATAATTAGCAAGGAACCGACACATAAAAATTGTATTAGAATCGTATATTGAGGGTAAAATAAGGCGTGCAATGCACTGTGGCATGTTGAGCCGAGTTACAACTAAGACAAAATAAGTGTTGTCAATAAAAAGTCTCAGATCCTTGAAATAAATTCGACTACCCCCATTTGTAGGTCATAAGGGAGTCGATTACATGTGTTATAACTACCAAAACCCTAGATGCTAGGTCTTCCTTGATTTTAAGAGTTGTTGGAGCTGTCACCATGGAAATAGGGGCTGCTACTACTGTTAGTGTCCTTCTTGCAACCGCAAAGACTTATCTGTGAGTTGCCACCTCGGAGACCTTGTCTGGGTACCTTCTTGAACGGCCTCTTTTGGGTAGGTGCATGTGATGACCTTTTCAAGAAGGTCTCTAGGTGCATAGTTCCTCTTTACGACCTGCTCGTCTCAGCTGCATCCTGCTCCTGCTTGAGGTGATCCTACAAGTTGCACATGTGTAACTCCTCAAGAGCTGCGCAGGTGCTCTCAGATGTGTGCTTGGAGCTATTCTAGGAGTCCAGGTTCGGATATTGGCCCACTTTAATGGGCTCCGGTAGGTCCGCTTAGGCCTTGGCCCAGCAATAGCCCCTTCGACTTTAGGGTGTACCTGCAATAGATGATAGAGAGAAAACAACTTGTTAGTTCGAACTTGGAGGGTCATTTTGTTTTGAAATCAAATACGTATGAAGTGCCAGATATCGAGCATCTGTGTTAATTAGGCTCAGATTATGATTGGTGCAGGTCTTGATGAGATTGTCTAATTCGTATTAGCAGCTCGTTTGAGGAGTCCGTACGGGTAGGCCCTGGCCACCTCCAAAAATATGGCCCGAATGCGCACTCATGGGTATGGTAACCACGATGTTTATCAGGGGGTGTCTCATTTGGGCAGGACTTGGTTGGAGTCTGTGCACCAAAGTCTAGCACTTTGATTCCCTGTTGGGCTTATAGGAGGTTTGTTCCTCTCTTTTAACTTAGTTCGCCACTTTTAGTGAGGTCCTAATTTTTGGTTTCGGTGGTTCGTCGAGGTCAAGAGCCCTGATGAACTTTTTCGGCCATGAAGATTTCTCTGTGGTTCCTTTGGTCGATGGGTATTTGGTCGTTCGGTGCAGCCCCTAGCTTGTCCGACTATTCAAACATGGTGATGTATGAGTCTGGTATTGTGAGCCGTAGACTATGTTTTGTTCAGGGCACCTCAGGGTAGCCCGCAATGAGATTGTTGAGGTGCGAGATCATCAAGGTGTGAGATTGCCAAGGTGCGAGGTCATTGAGGTGCGAGCCTTGGGTTTCGTACCAAGTGTGTAATTTTGTGAATAAACACCACCATAGGAACGATTATTGGGGGTAGTTGAAGGGTCGTGGTACTATTTAGTTTCACTCCCCCAAGTATTCACGTCTATTCTTGTCACATCGCCCCCCTTCTCTTTTCTGTCGATTCTCACTCTTCGCAATTTCCCTTCTTGGTTTCCTGTTGCCTTCGACAATCATTCTTCTTCCTAAGCTTTGGTGGGTGTTTTTCATAGATCCTAGCGTGTTAACCGTTCTATCTCGTGGTCTCATTTTGATCATTCGTGCGATACTTCTTTTATTCTTATCTTTCTTCAGTTTTTATTTCTATCGCCTTTTTTCCTTGTATGTTGGCTTAGGGTTTTCAGATTTTTCTCATCTTTTAATTTTGTGCGAGTTCATGATTATTTACGTGCACGATTTCTAGGATTTGTCGTGTGGGTAGTGTAGTTTTTTCTAGTCTCATGGGTGATTAGTTGGTCGTTCACCCTCCCTTGTCCTTCCTATTTTGATGGCTTCCCCCCCAGACGTCCACTTCTTCCTCCTCTCCCCCTTAGGCGAGCTGTCCGAGGACTAACGTTGTGAGATCATGGACCCTACAGCCATCGCCCAGATGTTGGCCAACAAGAAAATGGCTAGGGAGGTATCATCAAAGACTTAAGAGAACACTCCTTCTTCCTAGAAGTTCGTGGGAACCTCCGTGACTTCAACTACGCAGGGGTCTGTTGGTTAGCAAGGCAGGAAAGAAGGCCTACAGGGTACAGATTCAGGTCATCAAGGTCCGAGCGGGCGTCCTGCATTGCACTATTGTTCAAGGAGCTGTGATGACCTCTCTTCACGCAGGTAGACATGGCCACAGGCCGGTTCCGGTTCGGAACCGCCGGTTCCGTGGTTCTGAAAATTAGGGCCCTGAACCGGCCCGCCTGAAGAGGCGCACGGTTCCGGTTCCGGGCCCGGAACCGGCGTTCCGGGTCAGCCCGGTTCCGGGCCGAACCGGCAGTTCTAACTGTTTTTCTCTTTTTTTTTAATTTTTTTAAATGTATTTGTAATTTTGTTTAGGTTTGTAATTTTGTTTAGGTTTGTAATTTTGTTTATTTTGTTCACAAAATAATGCATCAAATATGAAATATCAATTAATCATAAATAAAAATAAACAAGCAAATTAAGGAATGGATAAATGATATCAATATTGAATATAAATTTACAATTTATTCAAGTTTCAACTTTAAACTATACAACAAGTTTCAAGTGATACAAATTAGAAGTTACAATACAACTTACAAAACTAAAAAAATTACAATTTACAATTTACAACTTACAAGTTACAACTTAGTAAATAAGTAATAACATTTAGAAATAATTAATTGAAAATTAAAACTATAAACAAGTTTTACATCTAACACCCAATATGTTACATAAACATTAAAAACTTTGTTATGTTTTAGAATGTTATTTAATAATTTATTCTCAATTTTTTATTTTAAAATCATGCTTTGATACTAAGCAAGAAAGATAGATAAAATATTTTTATCTATCTTTCTTGCTTAGTACCAAAGCAAATTTTGAAAACAAAAACTTGAAAATTAAATATTATATAACTTCTATAACTTAGAAAATTTTTAATGATATATAACATATTCGATGAGAGAAGTAAATCACGAATATATTTTTAATTTTCAAAAAATTTATAAAAAAACTTTGATAATATTTAAACAAAATATATCATATATTTATTATTTATAATTTAAATCATAATTAAATTAGGGGGCGGGGAGGGGTTAATTGAAAGGGCTTGCACTTAATTTTTTACCTTAAAATTAAGTTGCCTACGTATCCCTTACCGAAGGGAATCAAAGCCCACGTAGTTCGCTTACCTTAATTACCTTTATGGCTTTACGGCTCTAATCGGAGTCGAAATCCGCATCTCCAAGGCCATCACTTGCGTTGGTGCTAACACTAGTGTCGGACTCGTAGACTTCGTCGTCGTCGATGATGTATTTCCAATCATTCTCTTGAGCCTTCATCTCCGCTTTTGTTCAATCTTTAAGTAATATTTGGGCTTCAAGGTTTTGAGGAGTCAAGTTCGATCGCTGCTCATCCAAGACATATCCTCCAACGCTAAATGCTTGCTCCACCGCCACCGTCGAAGCCGGGACCGCAAAGAACTCCTTCGCCATCATGCACAATATCGGATATTGTTGTTGTCGCCTCGACCACCAAGTTAGCTAATCCACTTGGCCATCATCCTGCACGCAATCACCAACATACCTTTCCAACAAATATATTTCTAATTCTTTAACTTGTGAGGCACTAGTCCCTAAAGTGTTTTGTGTCATAATTCTTTATAATTTAGCTAAAAATGGATTAGAACTAGAAGATGTACTACTAGTGCTACCATATTGTCCACTATGTGATGATTGAGGTCTAATATTTTGCACTAAATGACCATAATCTCTAGAATAAGCTTCATAAACTTCTTGTAAAGTAATCTTAAGATTACTTTTAATTTCTTCGACATTAGGGAGCCCTAACTCTACATGAGTCATTAAGTGATGCTCTTCATCACCTACATAATCAAGAGAATAAAAACAAGCATAATATGCATCTATTAAATTACAAACACCAACATATTTCATACTAGGATCTAAGCATTTGGCAACCAAAAACACATCGGGAATTTGCCTAAAATATTTAAGCCATTTTTAGTCATCTCATAAACAACATATTTTAAATTATCACGAGCACTACAAGCATTTAATTGTGCGGCAATAAAACAAAAATGGTATAAAACACGTGGAGAAGTAGGATAATAAACACCCGATAAATCTTTAGTAGCATTACAAAAAGCTTGTAACAATTCATTCAATTCAAAACATGCATCCCAATGACAAGATAAAATATTAACATCATCATCAACTTCATTTCTAAAAAACTCAACTAATTGATCTCTATATCCAAAAGTAGCATTTAACATTTCATAAGTAGAATTCCATCTAGTACTTACATCGGTAGGGAAACGTTTTGGTACTAAATCTCTAGTTTTACATTATTTAGCCCATTTTTTTGCTACTTTAGGTTTATTATGTATATAATAAACACTATTTCTAATAGGTTCAATTGCTTCACTAATAACTCGCATGCCATCTTGTACACCTAAATTAAGTATATGACATATACATCTACAATGAAAATATTTACCTTGAAGAGTAGGATTTAATTCGTCATGTAGTTCCCTAACGGCGGCCGTATTAGCACTAGCATTATAGAATCCTATAGAAAATATTTTTTTATGTATTCTATATTCATTAGCAATTTTTATAATTAATCTAGCAATATTATGTGCCGTATGATCTTTATTAAATTTCCTATATGCAATTATTCGTTTATTTAAAGTCCATGAATTATCTATCCAATGACAAGTTATACCCATATAATAGTTTTTAACAATTCAATCCTTCCAAATATCGGAACAAATAGAAACTCTATGATCAAGTTTGCGCAAATCATTTCTTAAATTTAGTCTATATTTTCTAACTAAACTTCTAATAGTCCTAGTCATAGTAGTACGTGCAATTCTTTTAGCGGCGGGTTGATAATATTTTATAACGGTTTCAAAATGAATGCTATCGGCAAATTGAAATGCTAAAGACCCAATACATACAAATTTAGCCATTTCTTCTTTAGCTTTTTTCTCATTAAAAGTAAAAGTATAATGAGAAGGATGATTACTACTTACTTGAGAAGAAAACATAGGACCAAGTTGAGTTTGAGTTTGAGGGATACCTTCCTCTCGTGGATGCTTTTGAAGGATGTGACGTCGATAGGTACCATAGCCACCTCCGGCGGTAAATTTATATTTTTTATCACAATAATTGCAAAAAAGATCGAATTGCTCGGGCATATCTCTTTTTTGAGTTTTACACTTAACTTTACGAAAATGTTTAGTAAAAAGATTAGACTTTAAAACTTTACCTTGCTTACCTTGTGTTTGAGTAGCCTCCTCCT
>JAPKLW010000132.1:503117-531485 GCA_026898455.1 Plectranthus barbatus | reverse complement strand
CGTATTTTCCGCTGCCAAAGTATACCCTGATATCCGGGACCAACAAGGGATGATATCGCCGAGCTAGATCAGAGGTACGTGGACCTTGAAAAGAAGGTGGAGGTGTCATCGTGGAAGGCTGATGAAGTGAACTCTATCTGTTAGAGGTTTCAGGTGCAGAAGGAGAGTTACGAGAAGGAGGTGGCAAGTTTTGAGGAGAAGGTTGCGAGTATGCGTGCTGGCGAGGGGCTCGACTATAAGTGGGTCGTCCTTCACCCCGACTTTAAGGAGATATTTGAGGTAAGTCCTTTTCGCCTTTTAGTGTGTTTTTTGCCTTCGTTCTCTCTCCTTAATCTCATTTTCTATCTTTTTGCTCATGGTGCAGAAGGTCACGCACCTCGCCGAATCTAAGCTGGCCACTCGAGCTGCACAACAAACATCCGATGCACCTCAAGGAGTTGCTCAACAGGTATCTCCCGTGGTCCATGGAGCTGTTCACGAGCAACAACCATCTCATGAGCTGCAGCCCTCACAGGTTAATCCTATATCTGGAGGTTGTGTGGAGGTTATCCCTTCTTTGCAAATGCCTGGGGGTGATGGCTTCATCTTGGGACCAGGTAACCTGCCCTCAACTACACCTCTAAAGAGTCCCAACACCTCATCTCCTGTGGATGTGCCTGTAATTGTTGAGCTATCCATCCCCGAGTCTTAACACATTTTCCCACTCCTCCGAGCCTGGTAATTCTGCGACCAACCCTTCTGAAGTCGTACCTTAGATAGCCATTATTTTCCCGCACGAATAAATATTAAATTTTGCATGAATATTTTAATTTTTTGTCTGGATAAGTATAAATTCTCCGCACAACTTTCGCTTTTGGTTCACCGAAATGTGGCCCCTTCATTTTATGGTTTATGATTTCAAACTATTGGCATCTTGTGGCTGTTTGATAAATTATTACTGCACATGTGACCCTATATGGATATGTAATTAGGACGTAAAGAGTTGAGGGATACATATATGGGTTAGCCGTGAGCATCCGTATGTGGGTAAGCTACCATTCGTTCTCGTGCTGCCAGCCCTAGCAGATGTGATTAGGTAGCTTGCCATAGGTAACATCCTGTGACGAATTGGGTATAAGGAAATCGTATCTAGTGCTATAAATAGGCGTGACCTTGTCTTTCTATGTACTTGCACCTTTGAAAATCTGGATGCGTGAGTGCGGAGGCATTGCCCCTCCGATGCTCAAGTTAGTACATGTATTTGATAAAAAGAAATAAGTAAAACATTGTAAAAGATAATGAGTTTAAAAGGAGCGTATATGAGGTGCCGAATTTTTAGATTGACATTTATTGATTGTACTTTTTGAGGTGTTGATGTTCGAAGAGTACACAGTTTATGTTCTGTCTAGTGTAATCAGGCTGTATGCACCTCGACCGACCACCTTAGAGATACGGTAGGGTCCTTCCCAAGTAGGCATGAATTTTCCCATGTTACGATCTTTTGTGTTTTGGAACACTCTTTGTAGTACCAAGTCTCCCTCTATGAAGCTTCTTAGCTTTGATTTGTTGTTGAAGAAATTCTCTACTGGACGATCTTCGCGCCATGTTTGTGCATGCTTCGTCACGAGCTTCGTCAATTAATTTGTGGTCCTTGAGCAGGTGTTCCGAATTTTTGCCCCCATCGCTGAACTCGATTCTCTGGCTTCTAGCTCTTATTTCTTCTGGTATCATTGCATCTATCCCATATGCTAATGAGAATGGCATGGCCCCTATTGCTGTCCTGGTTGTTCTGTAGGACCAAAGGGTGGCAGGTAATTGTTCCACCCATCCTCTCATATTGGTGCCGAGCCATTTCTTTAAGGTCACCATCAAGGTTTTGGTGGTAGATTCTGCAAGGTTATTTTCTCTAGGGTATCTCGGAGTGGAAAAGGTGAGTCTAATTTTGTATTTGTTGCAGAAGTCATTAAGCTTTCCGCTCGTAAATTGAGCTTTGTTATCTATTTTGATCTCCTTCGGGACTTCGAAATAACAAAAGATGTGCGTCCATAAGAACTTGATGACTTCTGCGTCTCCTGTTCTTCTTAGAGCTTTAGCTTCTACCCACTTTGTAAAGTAATCGGTGGCTATGAGAACTTACTCCTTTTGCATCGTGCCACGAGGTAGCTTTCCCACGAAATCCATCCCTCAAACCATGAAAGGCCACGGGGAGATTGTGGCGTGTAATGGTTTAGCAATTTGGTGGGAAACTATCCCGAACCGTTGACACTCATCACATCTCCTCAGTACTCACTTGCATCCCTTCTCAGGGTCGTCAAGTAGAATCCAACCGATATTACCTTATGTGCCAGGGACCTTCCTCCCGCATGGTTGTCGCAGTCGCCCTAATGAACCTCCATTAGCAGGTTTTTGGCTTCTTCTTCGTTAAGACATTTAAGTAAAGGTCCTTTCAATGACCTTCAGTAGAGTTGCTCATCGATTATCGTGAATTTTGCAGCTTGTCTCTCAAGTTTTGCAGCTTCACATATATCTTTTGTGCGCTTTTCTTCCTTGATAAACTGGATTATAGGGCACATCCACAAATTTTTGTTTGTTTGTTGGATAGGTAGGGCCTCGTGTGCATCTTATTTTATCATTGGTTCGTCGAATTAGGAGTTTTCCTCCCTTGTGATGTGCTTGATTTCACACTCTTCAAATCCTGCCTTTAACCGAGTTGCCAGCTCGTGGTATGGGAGTATCCTTGGCTCTTTTACCCGGTATTTGTTGGTCATTTGTCAAACCACGAGTTGCGAGTCGCCCTTCATCTCGATGTGGCGAGTCCCTGGTTCTTTGGCTAGCTGCAATCTCTTGATTAGTGCCTCATATTTGACTTCATTGTTTGTGGTGTCAAAATTAAGTCGGATCGCTCTCTTGAAGGCTTCACCCCATGTGTTTCTTACGAGCTTGCCCGCTCTATTTCCATGTACATTACAGGAGTCGTTTGTTTGTACTATCCATGTTTCATTCTCCTTTTCTTCGTAACTTAAATTTGATATCTCCTTTTTAGCTTCGTGTTGTAGGCTTGTTGTGAAGTCTGCTATGAAGTCATCTAGTATTTGTGATTTGATCGTCGGACGAGGTTGAAACTCAAACCTGTATCCCCAGAGCTCGACGACCCACTTTAGTAGTCTTCTAGATAGGCTAGGCTTGGGGAACACCGTTTGCAATGAATAGGTTGTCACTACCATGACCTTGTGAGCTTCGAAGTAAGGTTGCAACTTGCATATTGCTACTACGAGCACTAATGCCAGCATTTTTAAGGTTGTGTACCTTGTCTCCGCATCCACCAGGGGTTTGCTGGCGTAATGCACCGTTAGTTGTTTACCCTTCTCTTCGCTGACTAGGACAGTCCTTAGTGCTTTATCTAATACATTGAGGTACAATAACAATGCCTCTCCCACTTCCGGTTTAGAGAGTAGCGGGGGTTGGCAAGGTATTGTTTTATTTTTTCGAGTGCTTTCGAACAATCTTCTATACATTCAAATTTCTTACATTTCCTCAGTGGCAGGAAGAAACTGTACGTCTTCTTGGAATATCTTGAAATGAATCTGCTGAGAGCTGCTAATCTTTCTTTCAGCCGCTGCACTTCCTTCGGGTTGCGAGGGTGCGTGATGTCGGTTACTGATTTAATTTGTGTTGGGTCAATTTCAATTCCTTTTTTGTTACGATATAACCTAGGAATTTCCCAAACGCAACTCCGAAGAAACACTTTGCTGGGTTGAGCTTCATGTTGTATTTGTTAAGGTGCTTTACGTTCCAGCTTGCCTCTTTTGTTTGACGATTATATCATCTATGTATACCTCCATCATTTTTTCGATGAGGGGTTCGAACATCTTGTTGACTAGTCACTGGTATGTTGAGCCGCATTCGTCATGATTTTGTAATAGTAGATCCCCTTGCTAGTTGTGAATGCCATCTTCTCCTGATCATTAGAATGCATCTATATATAATGGTAGCCAGAGAACGCATCCACGATGCTTAGGATCTCATGTCCTGACATCGCTTTCACAATGCTATCGATATGCAGAAAGGGGTACATGTCTTTTTTGCATGCCTTGTTGAGATCCATGAAGTCCACGCATACCCTATTTTCCCATTTTTCTTCTTAACGACTACCACGTTAGCCAGCCAGGTTGGATATTTTACATCCCTTACTGCACCTGTTCTAGGAGCTTTTGTACTTCCTCGTTATTGGCATTATTCTTCTCAGGTGCGAAGCACCTTCATCATTCTTGTATTGGTCGTCGTCCTGGATCTGCCTGTAGTTTATGCGTCATAATTTTTGGATCTATGCTGGTCATATCATTGTGTTACCACATAAACATTCTCTATGTTTTTGAAGAATTGGACTAAATATTCGCGCAAGTCAGTTGCCATGTCATCTCCGATGAAGGTTATTCTTCTTGGGTATTCGCTGAGATTGACTTCTGTGAGTTCTTCCATGACTTGCGCTTTATTTGGGTGCAGCGGCTCCTGCCACTCTTGGTGGCATACGAACTTGAAACTTAAATAATAGAACTCACTTAAGGTAATTTATTCGCCCTTGATGGTCTGCACCCCCCAGCTTGTAAGAAACTTGAACACTTGATGGTAGGTAGAGGGGACGACTTTTAACGTGTATAGCTAGGGCCTTCCCAGTAGCACATTATAAAACAACGGGGCATCTACCACCATAAAGTTAACATCGTGCTATTCACCTCCAAAGTACGCTGGGAGGCTAATTGTGCCCTAGGTGATTTGTCTTTCGCCACTGAAGCCTATGAAGGTCGTGACATCTGGTATGTTCTTAACTTTTGGAATCTTTATATCTCGTAGCATTTTTAAGAACAAAATATTGGCTGAGCTGCCGTCAACTTTCGCGGTAGGGAGGAGGTCTCCTTTCATCCTTTGAGGTTGTATTTCTGAGAAGCGCTCGCTTTGATTTCCTGTAAGGTTCGTCCTCTTCCCACTTGATGATGACCCAAGTTCTATTAATTGCATCGTCTAGGGTGTTGCATGGGTAGATAGACAGCTCCATGTAGAGGTGTAAATCAACATCCAACCCCTTCTTGAAAGCTCGTAAAGCGGTATCTGCAGGGCAACTAGGTACAACAACAAGCTCCTTGTTGTATCTGGAAAGATAGGAGCGCAAGTTTTCGCGCGGTCGCTGTGTCATGGAATACATGTCGTTGGGGTGTTTATCCAAGTGCCTGCTGGTGGAGTATTGCCTTCGGAATAGCTGGTGCAGCTCCCCAAATGAGTCGATCCTTCCCTAGTGTAGGTTCATGAACATTGTAGATCAGGTTCCGTCAGGCTCGATCCCAAATCTTTACTCATGCATGAATCACTTAGGTTAGTCAGAATTGATGTGGCGAATTTTTTTTGCTTGTAGAGCACTATAGGGCTTTTTGGGTCAGTCGTCCGATTGTATAGCATGAACGTTGGTTGAGCGAACTTCACGGGCATCTCCGCTTCAGCTATCTCAGAGGTAAATGGAGACTTGGAGACACTATCTCGCGGGATAATGTTCTCAGGAGCCAACATTCCTGGTACTGTTGCTAACAATGAGGTTTATTCCTCCATTTTCTTCATTATTCTCAATTCTATTACTCTAAAGGCTCACAATATCATCTCCATGGCATTGCCTTGTGGGTCGGTCTCTACCCTAGGGTTTTCTTCTAAGGAGTCGAAGTCAGTTCCCGATCCCAAGGGAGTGCATGGTGTGTCATGCTAGCTTATTTCGAAGCTTTCTTTCAGGTTTTGTAAGCGGATCGGCGGTGGGCCTCCTAAGCCATTGATCTCTTGAATTAGTGGTTCGTTCCTTGTCATAATCGGGTTTGGACGAGGTTTTTCGCGAAGTGCCACATTCTCTTCCTGCAGCTTTCGGTGCGACCACATTATGACATCGAGTTTCTTGTTTGATGCAACAAGTTTTTTCTGAAATGTCTTCTAATGCTCTTCCAACCTCGCGGCTATGGGATCTACCTCAGCTGTCATTCGAAGGAGCGGTGGCGGAGCAAGCATCTCGTTGCCTGGTGGATCTGTGGGTATGATGGTGCATTGAAGACCAGTATTCTTTGGAGCCGTTTCCTTATGTTTCCCAGTGAAAGACATATTTCCTGCAATTTTCCTGCAAAATGAGAGTTATTGTTCCAAGGGCCCTCTGTTGGGCGCCAAATGTTGAGGTTCGATTTCGTATGGATGTGGAGCCCAAGGAACCGACAAGGACAATAGCAAGAAATAATTCGAGAAAAAAGAGAATAATATGCATAATTAAATTAAAGATATTGGAAAAACAAAAACAAACCAGCGAAAAATAATTATCAAGGAACCAAACATGTAAAAATGGTATAAGAACTTTATATTGAGTGGGAAAAGTAGGCGCGCCATGCAGTGTTGCAGGTCGAGCAGAGTTACAGCTAAGCTAAAATAAGCGTTGTCAATAAAAAGTCTCAGATCCTTGAAATAAAGTCGACGTCACCAATTTATAGGTCATAGGGGAGTGGATTACATGTTTTCTAACTACCAAAACACTAGGAGCTAGATTTTTCATGATTTTAGGAGTTGTTGGAGCTGTCTCCATGGAAATAGGGGTTGCTGATACATGCATAAAATGACCCATATTTCGATGTGTGCGCATGCTTGTTTGTGGCTATTTTACTCCCGTATCATATGTTTTTGTCGTATTTTGGTTGTGTTTTTGTGTTTTGTGTGTTCGATTTGTGTAGGATAGGTTTTGAGCATAATTGAGCATTTTTGGTGGATTTTTGGAGGAAAATCGCACGTGTTTAGAGTTTGGAGGCGTCGACCGGCCGAGCGAAGCAGGACCGGCCGAGCAGGGTAGACAGAGGGCTCGACCGGCTGAGCCAGGGTGGACCGGCCGAGCCAGGCCACGGACAGAGGGCTTGACCGGCCGAGCCATGACCGATCGGCCGAGCCAGGCCACAGAAAGGTGGCTCGGGCGAGCCATTTCGACCGGGCGAGCCTGGCCGATTTTCTCCAGATTTTTGGCGATTTCCAGCTTCGACCGGGCAAGCCATACTTCGACCGGGCGATCCGAGGCCCTGTTTTCTTGTCTATAAAAGGGGAAAAGTCAGTTATTTGAAGAGCTTTTGGTCATTTTTCATAAATCTAGTTAGGATTTCCCCTAGATTCCAATTTCTATCACGATTCCATCCAAATTCTAGAGTATCTAAGAGCTTAATTCACCAATCCTTGGAAGAGAAGTGAAGAATCAAGGTGGTAGATCAAGGCATACAAATCCAATTGGGGAAGATTCCAATCTCTACTTTTCAAATTTTAATGGATGTAATTGATTTCAACTTTGAATTTGTACAATTGAAAGGTATGATGTTCTAATTCATTTTGGATGTTGATTTGAGTAAGGATGCATGATAATTTGATTTGAGAATTGTTTGTTTACTTTCTTTTGAGAGCTTGAATCGCACTAGAACTTGTTCCTTACCTCCTAGTTGTAGGTAATAGCCAGCTTAGGAGGTAGTTGATGTGAACGCTGCAGCCAATACGCGGGCGGAATCGTCATGAATAGTGTAGATTCATACGATTGTAGTTCCAATCCATGTGCGGTGCTAGGTCGTAGGGCAATAATTGACGAACTATTTGGAGTGGTCTAGGGCTTAATAACGTGATGGTTTGCAAGGCTTAGATCATCAACCGTTAGCTCGCCGTGACAAGGGGTTAACGAGTGTAGGGTCGATTGCTCAATCTCCTAGGAATTAAAATGTGTTTACATTAATGATAAACCTAATTTGATTGCATCTACACTCATCTCAACATCCTATCTTCCTAATTTGAGAATTTGATTGTCTTGGTTTACAGATTTAAAAAAGGATTGATCAATTGATGATTGTTGGTTTAATTGAATGTTTGTCATATATTGTTAGCATAGGTTTAAATTGAATGCTTAGATTGATAGAAACTACTCAACGATTGTATCATGCTTAGCTATAAGACTTTGTTATAGTATCTCGGTATTCTAGCAGGCGAAGCGGGGAAGGACCTGGATTTGACAAATATTATTCTTGTGTAGTTAGAGGTTTAATTTGATTGAACTTTTAGCCGCATCATGTTTCGGCACCGTTGCCGGGGACTTCATTTAGTTGGTTGCTAGATATTCGGGGAAAAGTGAAGCTTGTAGGCTAGGTGTTTGTTTTATTGCTTGTGAGAACTTTTTGCTTTTATCTTGTTGATTAATAGTTGTTTTTCCTTTGTCTGATCAAGTTTCTTAGTTTGGTAATTGGTTTCTATTGTGGAGTTGTAGGTCGTTGATGATCACGAGGTCCAAGGCTCGTGAGCTCTTGGAGAGGAAATTACAACAAGGGCAAGGAAGTCTTGAGATTGATTTGGAAATGGCTAATCCGGGAGAGGATACGATTCGGATTGGAAAGTTAGAAAGGTAGATTGAATTGATGAAGGTTTTGCTAAATAAAAGGAATGGTCCTCGTAGACCACTTCAAAATCTTTTCCGACCTCAAGGGGAGCCGATGACCGGAGGTTTCCGGTCAGGAGTAAATGCCACGGAATTCGAGATAAAGCCACAGTTGGTCCAAATGATACAGAATAATCAGTTTGGGGGACATGCTACCGAGGATCCGAATGTCCATATATCTCGATTTTTGGAAATCACGGACACCATTAAGATCAACCAAGTGCCCCAAGACCAAATACGGCTGCAGTTATTCTCATTTTCTTTGAGGGATTCGGCGAGGCATTGGTTCGAAGGCTTAGACATGTCAAATATTGCCACGTGGGAAGAATTAAGAGAGAAGTTTCTATTCAAGTTTTTTCCACCAAGTTTGACTTTGAAAAGAAGGGCGGATATAACCTCGTTTGGGCAAAGGTACGATGAGCCTCTCTATGAAGCTTGGGATCGGTTCCGAGAGCTTCTACGCAAGTGCCCTCGACATGGTCTTTCTAAGAATCAACAAATATGCCAATTCTACGGTGGATTGAATTATGATACAAAAGTCATGATGGATGCTTCTTCGGGAGGTGCATTCCTAGATCAAGAAGAGGAAAATGCTTGGAAGACAATTGAAAAAATGGCCGAATACAGTTTCCAATGGCCAAGAGAACGGAAAGATTATAGACCGGTGAAGTCGGTGAATGATGCTTATGAGACGGAGGATTTCAAAGAACAACTAGCTGCCATGCAAAGGAAGCTTGACAAGCTATCTACTTCGGAGAGTGGAAAAGAGGATATGATGATACTTAAGCATGAAAGTGCTTATCCGGAGAATGTGAACTTCGTTAATCAAAGAATGGGGTATAACAATCGACCTCAATACAATCCTCAAGGGAACATGTACTATCATCCATCCAACCGATTCCATCCCAATTTCTCCTATGAGAATCCGAACAATGCTCTCAATCCTCAAATGCAATTGGAAGGAGGAGGGAGTAGTAGTCAAGGAGGATATGCTGGGGGAAGTAGTAGATATATGAATCAAGAGATGAGGAGGAATCCAAATGAAGAGATTGATAAGCGTTTAGAGAAGTATGACGGGATGTTCGTGGAAATCCAGCTGCAAATTTTCTCAATTGCTAAACAATTAAGTAGCAAACATCAAGCTGGGAAATTTCCAAGCGACACGGAAATTGTACAAAAGAAAAGTTGCAATATGATTGACGGTGAAGATGGGATGAATGAGAAATTAGAAGTCATGACTCCAAAAGTAGAAAGTGTGGAGATCAAAGAAGAAGAGAGTGTAGTGAAGAAAGATGAAAAGGAGTTGGATGAAGAAAATGGTAAAGATAAGAAAGAAGAACAACGTGAAAATGTGCATTTCTTTGACTATGTGAAGAAAGGAGATGTAGAGATGCCACTTCCGGAAGAGATTGAACTAAATAAACCGGGAAGTAGTGAAAGTGAAGAGAAGAGCATTGCTAGCAAGAAGGAGGATCCGAGCGGTTTTGTCATTGGTTGCAAAATTGGAGATGTGAGAGTTGAAAAAGCTTTATGTGACTCCGGTGCTAGTGTTAATATAATGTCGTGGGACTTGTACAAGGAGTTGGAGGTTGGACATCTTAAACCTACAAATCAAGTCTTGCAATTGGCAAATCATGCTCTCTTTTGTCCTCGCGGAGTAGCTGAAGACGTGCATGTGGAAGTTTTGACATTCACATTTCCCGGAGATTTTCTTGTGGTGGACATGAAGAACAAAGGTGGTATTCAATTGATTTTTGGAAGGCCTTTCTTACATACGGCTGATGCACTCTTTGACATGAAACAAGAGGAGCTCACTTTCCGTTGTGGGGGAAAAGAAGTTGTCTTTACTTTACCTCAAAAGAGTTGGCGTGAGTTTGAAGAGGAGAGAGTTGATAGGAAAAAGAGGTTGAAGGATGTGCTCGACCCGGGATTAGACTTCATGGGGGGCAACATCGAAGAAAAGGATGATCCAGGAGACTTAGATGAATTTGAACAAATTCGGACAACGAAAGCTCGAGTGGATCTGGATCCACCTCGAAGTGCAAGAAGGAAGTTGTCTTTCCCGGAGGATCATGTCGTGCTAAATCGAGGTATGAGTTCGGGATCTGCACCATGGGATCATGATTGACATGAGGTATGGTCGTCGAGCTTTTGACGTTAAACAAGCGCTTATTGGGAGGCAACCCAATGTTTAAATTTTGTTATTTTCATGTTTTTGAATAATGGTGTTATTGATCTTGGTTGAATAATGTTGTTTAGTGTTTTGATGAAGGATTCTTAATTGCTTGTGGATTTACAAACTTATTTAGCATTGTGATTGAAGAATAGAGAGGATGGAAGGCAACATGATCGGAAAAATGTCGGAGAAAGGGCGAAAAATGGTGAAAGCAGGGGCAGCTCGGCCGGGCAGTGCAGGCTCGGCCGAGCTGAGTCGAAGGCTGGGATAGAGACTTCGCTCGGTCAAGCGAGGCATGCTCAGCGAGCCACAACGTGCCAGCAGAACCCCGCACGGACAGAGCCTCCACTCGGCCGAGCCACGAGCGATTTTAAAAGCTCGATCGAGCAATTGCTCGACCCATTTGCCTTTCGGTCGAAATTTCTCTTCCCAAATTTTTTCCCATACTTTAGTACATTGAATTGTTTCTATCTCATATTTCAAGTTCTCTCATGGCAAGCAAACGAGCAAGGGGGTTGTCTTCTTCTTCGGATGGGCGGCCAAAGAAGTTTGATGATGAGGAGTTTGCACAGTACAAAAATTTGGCAAACCGGCAAGTCGTGGGCACTAAATACTTGTGTCGCGAGACGTTGAATGCTATGAAGTTGAAGGACGATGTGTGGAGTCTCCTCGCGGGCATTGGTTGGAAGAAGATACTCAATGCCAAATGGCCCGGCTACATGGAGTTGTCGCGGGAATTCCTCGCGTCTGCTACTATTATGAAAGGAACGGGGGGATTACTGTTGTCGATGAAATTCAAATTACAAGGTACGGAACATTTCTTCCAGCGAACTACAATTGATGAGATTTATGGTTGTGATCCTGATTCCATATTTTTGCATGAGAATGTGAATTTGGGGGAATTTTTGGAAGAGATTACGGGTATTTCATTGGATAGGAGGTTCAATATTAAAGAATGTAGAGCTATGGCAATTAAGAATCCCGTTATTCGTTATATTCATAAGTTTGTTGGTAGTTCTGTGTGCGGCCGGTATGAGTCAAGCAATGTGATTACTCCCGAGCTTCATATGTTATATGCTTTGATGAATGGTATCAAATTTTCTTTGGGGGCCATGTTGATGGATGCATGGAGTCGTGCTGCCAATACTAACACCCGAACTTTCAGTTGTGGTATGATTACCCCTATCTTTGAGCATTTAGGTGTAGACTTGACGGGTGTTTCTGCTCCGGCTTTATTTTTAGATTCAAATTCCTTGTTAGCCGGCCGTTTTATAGTTCCCGGGCAAAGGGGTGCGATCTTTTATAAATTTGGGAATTTGGCTATGAAGATGCCCCGCCCGGATTGGACAACAGTGGCGGATCTGTCTGATAGATCCAACTGGCTACTGGATACCGAGGAGCATAAGGATGTGGTCGGAGTGTTATCTCCTGACGGATATTTTACGAGCCTCCGGCGTCTTTCTGAGGCGGAGCATCAACAATTGCGGGATGCTGCCGGTCCTAGCACCCATACTCCTCAGCAGCCTCGGCAGACTCCGATGACAGATTGGCAGCAGCAGATGTACTCGATGTTGCAGCAAACTAATGCTTCTATAGAGTCTTTGTCTTTTTCTCTGCAGGGTCTGGATACTTCTATGACTTCTCGTTTTGACAGCCTTGATCGGAGGGTGGACTCTATTCAGGAGGATGTCAGGGAGCATCAGTGTCGGGTCCGCATTCCATTCCAGTCTTGTCGGGAGCGCCAGCAGCAGCAGGATAGGGTTGAGCAATGACGCACCGACTACCTTTTTACAAACTTAGTCTCACTTGACTAAGTTTGGGGGGAGTGATCGGTACCCGGTGCCCTCTTCTGGTTCACTCCTTTATCTCTTTATCCTTATTATGCTTTCTAATGTTAGTTTAGTTTAGTTGAATTTCAAGAAGTTGGAACTTCGATTGGGTTGTATTATGATTTACCTCTACTTTGGATTTGGATTTGAATGATGATTTGGATGATTTTATATGATTGGTTGATGGAATATTTTGGCAAGCTTACATGTGTTAATTCTTTCTATTTGGTTTTTGTATGTGGATGTGTTATGGTTTGGAATGAATGGTGGAACTAGTGGATATTGCTTTATTTTTGTTGATGTTTGGTTTGTGGAAGATGGTGGAAATGAGAATTTAATCGGCAAGTTTATGCTCAATTGTTTGGTGGTGTGTGTGTTGCTTTGTAGTAGGTGCAAATAAGGAATGGAGAGCGGTGATCGTGCCTACTGATGGGTAAAGTTTTCTATCGTTCTTCCTACCATTTAGTTTTAATTACATTGTGTTATGGTATGTAGATTGTTGTTAGGATGTTGTGTGCTTGTGTGTGTGTGATGAACCCGAACTAGACTTGAGATTTAATCATGATTTACTTAGTGGAGTTTGATGTCTACCTCAACTTATGATAGGGCGGAATCTAGTTTTCAAAGCATGATTTAAGTTTAACTTTTGAATTGCCGAGTTTTGTATGTGGTTAATGCATAGGACTTGACAAAAAGCTGTGAGGTTTGAGCCTTGATATTGTCATATCTATATTGTTTGTGAGTGGCAAGATTGAGAGTACGAGATCTAGAACTTGCCTTTGTTCTCTATCTATTGGCAAGAGTGTGTAACTAGAAAATGATCTTAGGCCATCGATTCTTAGTCCTACGTTTCACTCCGGGAGTATAAGGTGGTTGTTGTCATAATTTTGCCTTTCTTACCTTTGACCCCCGTGATTGAGCTTTATTTGATGAATCTTCTTGATATAATTAGGACCATATTGGGGGGGAAAGAGTGTATGAGGGTGAATACGGTGATGAGAGTTGGGTTGGGAATTGATTGAATGTGTATTGATGGGAAATGTTGAGGCATGAAAGATATGGAATAAGGGATTAGTTTGAATCCTAGAAAAATGAGCACCTACAAAATTTTGGTGCAAGTGGTTGGAAGAGGGGCACCGACAAAATGAAAGCATGATGGTGCATTTGAAAAATGATGAAAAAGAAAAGAAAAGAAAAAAAAAGAAGAAGAGAAAAACAAAGAAGAAAAGGAGAAAGAAAAGAAAGAAAAGAATATGTGTGTTGTGAAATGAAAAGCCTCGGGGGTTTGTAGTGGTTCGAAAAGAACAAGTTTGGGGGGTTTTGGGAAATTGAGAAGTTTAGTCACTTTGGCCCTAAACCACCCACCTTTTAGTTAGCCACGTTACAACCCGTGAAAAGACCTATTTGATTCTAGAAGCTAACTCGTTGTAGTATAGTGGTGAGAATGGATGCAAGCCTATGGAAATCAAGCTCGACATCTTATGATTGTGTGAATCTCATCATCCCTGAACACGTGAGGGAGTGCTTTCGTTTCTTGTATTCATATTTGATGAGTGGTTCATGTCCTTAGCATTAACCTTGCTACAAGGTTAGGTGATAATCTCATTTTACTTGAACATGCTAAGATAACTTTGATGAGCTATGAGGCATTGCATGAGGTAGATTAATAACTTTACTCTGTTTTGATTGAGGACAATCAAAGGTTTAAGTTTGGGGGATTATGATACGTGCGTAAAATGACCCATATTTCGATGTGTGCGCATGCTTGTTTGTGGCTATTTTACTCCCGTATCATATGTTTTTGTCGTATTTAGGTTGTGTTTTCGTGTTTTGTGTGTTCGATTTGTGTAGGATAGGTTTTGGGCATAAATGAGCACTTTTGGTGGAGTTTTGGAGGAAAATCGCACGTGTTTGGAGTTTGGAGGCATCGACCGGCCGAGTGAAGCAGGACCGGCCGAGCAGGGCAGACAGAGGGCTCGATCGGCCGAGCCAGGCCACGGACAGAGGGCTCGACCGGCCGAGCCATGACCGATTGGCCGAGCCAGGCCACAGAAAGGTGGCTCGGGCGAGCCATTTTGACCGGGCGAGCCTGGCCGATTTTCTCCAGATTTTTGGCAGTTTCCAGCTTCGACCGGGCGAGCCATACTTCGACCGGGCGATCCGAGGCCCTGTTTTCTTGTCTATAAAAGGGGAAAAGTCAGTTATTTGAAGAGCTTTTGATCATTTTTCATAAATCTAGTTAGGATTTCCCCTAGATTCCAATTTCTATCACGATTCCATCCAAATTCTAGAGTATCTAAGAGCTTAATTCACCAATCCTTGGAAGAGAAGTGAAGAATCAAGGTGGTAGATCAAGGCATACAAATCCAATTGGGGAAGAATCCAATATCTACTTTTCAAATTGTAATGGATGTAATTGATTTCAACTTTGAATTTGTACAATTGAAAGGTATGATGTTCTAATTCATTTTGGATGTTGATTTGAGTAAGGATGCATGATAATTAGGTTTGAGAATTGTTTGTTTACTTTCCTTTGAGAGCTGGAATTGCACTAGAACTTGTTCCTTACCTCCTAGGTGTAGGTAATAGCCAGCTTAGGAGATAGTTGATGTGAACGCTGCCGCCAATACGCGGGCGGAATCGTCGTGAATAGTGTACATTCATACGATTTTAGTTCCAATCCATGTGCGGTGCTAGGTCGTAGGGCAATAATTGACGAACTATTTGGAGTGGTCTAGGGCTTAATAACGTGATGGTTTGCAAGTCATAGATCTTCAACCGTTAGCTCACCGTGACAAGGGGTTAACGAGTGTAGGGTCGATTGCTCAATCTCCTAGGAATTAGAATGTGTTTACATCAATGATTAACCTAATTTGATTGCATCTACACTCATCTCAACATCCTATCTTCCTAATTTGAGAATTTGATTGTCTTGATTTTCCGATTTGGAAAAGGTTTGATCAATTGATGATTGTTGGTTTAATTCAATGTTTGTCATATATTGTTAGCATAGGTTTAAATTGAATGCTTAGATTGATAGAAACTACTCAACGATTGTATCATGCTTAGCTATAAGACTTTGCTATAGTATCTCGGTATTCTAGCTGGCGAAGCGGGGAAGGACCTGGATTTGACAAATATTATTCTTGTGTAGTTAGAGGTTTAATTTGATTGAACTTCTAGCCGCATCAGTTGCTACGATAGCTACCGTCCTACTTGCAACCACTAAGACTTATCTATGAGCTGCCGCCTTGGAGACCATGTTCAGGCACCTCTTTGAATGACCTCCTAAAGGAGTTCTCGAGGTGCGTAGTTCACCTATACGGTCTGCACATCTCAACTACCTCCTGATCCTACTTAAGGTGGTCCTACAAGCTGCGCTATGTGACTAGAGCTATTCTAGAAGTCCGGGTTTAGATGTTGGCCCTATTTAATGGTCTTGGATAGGTCCAATTAGGCCTTGGCCCCAACACACAACAAATAGCAGCAGCAACAAAGTCAACTTTCGTTGTTGACGTTGCAACCGAGTGCTTTTTCTTGTTGAACCAGCTTATCAACTTTTGTCCAAGAAATTGACAGGTTCCAATGGTGCTCTTGCGATCAATATGATATCCTCTGAAGTCCGTGTTTGCATATCCATTTAAAGAGAGCCTGTGGTATCTGAGATACAAAATTTCACGTGACTCGGTACACTTCAGATATCATACAATCCTTTTGACAACATCTATGTGCGATTTCTAAGGATTGGCTTGAAATCTTGCACAAAGAGATATCAGGTCGGCTCGCTGTCAAGTATAGTAGAGAGCCTATGATTCCTCTGTAGACTAATGGATTTTCTGGTTCTCTTACCTCATCCAATATAATCTGAACACTCGTGCTCATAGGAATCCTCAAAGACTTTGTCTTTTCTGGAAGGAACTTGTTGATCAAGTCTTTGGTGTAGTTCTTTTGATCGATGAAAATCCCTTCGCTGGACTAATGAACTTGCAGTCCTAAGAAGTACGTTGCCCATAGTGCTCATTTGAAATTAGCTCTGCATCACTTGGGCAAATTTCTCACATAATCCCAAGTTCTTAGACCCAAATTTATTGTCATCGACGTAGATCTGGACCAGTAGGATGTCTTCTTCATCTTTCATTTAGAACAGGGTCTTGTCAATCTTCCCTTTTCTGAAACCATTATTAAGTAGAAATTGGGAAAGGGTCTCATACCAAGCTCATGGTGCTTGCTTCAGTCTGTATAAGGCCTTCCACAACTTGTTAACTTGATTACCTTTTTTGAAACCTGGAGGTTACTCCACGTAGACTTCCTCCTTCGGTTCGCCATTAAGAAAGACACTTTTCATGGCCATGTGATAGACCGTGAATCCATGGTATGCAACATAGGCTGGAAACAACCTGATTGCTTCCAGTCTAGCTAACGGGGAAAAGGTCTCATCAAAATCGATCTCTTCGCATGAAGCTTACCCTTAGGCAACAAGTCTTACTTTGTTTCTGACTATGTTACAAATTTAATCTCGCTTATTCTTAAATACCCACTTGGTAACAATCACTGACTGATGTGATGGTCGATCTATCAAGTCCCATACATGGTTGGGAGTATATTATCCAAGCTCCTCTTGCATAATGTTGATCTAGTCTGTTGATTGAAATGCATTCGCAATCTTTGTTCGTTCAATCTGAGAAATGTAACATGTCAGTAGAGCAATTCCCTTTTTGGTCTGGACTAGATCATTGACATTATCTAACACTGCATCATTTGGATGATTGCAAAGTCATTTTATTCGTTGAAGCTCTTCGACCCGAAGTGGTTGAGCGAATGTCTCTTCGGAATGTACACCGGCAATTCGCACGCCAGTGAAGAAGAAATCCCTTGGAATGATCACATTCCCCAATATTGGTTGATACATGCCTTGATCAGCTAGTCTGGTGATTGAATATGGACTTTGGAAGATTGGCCTTCGTCAGTCTGAACTTTTTCAGTTTGGACTTGATCTTCAGTCTGGACATCATCTTAAGTGTGATCTGGGACTTCATTCTAAATTTCATCTTCAGTCTGAGCAGCAACTCATTTAGTCCGAGCTTCGTCCTCGTCAATTTGGCCTTTTGGAAAGCCAGTGTGATTTCCTGGGTCTTCATTTTCATCATCTTCTTGGAAGACATCAGTTCGAATTTTCCCTTGATTTGAGCCTTCTCTTAGGGTTATGGAATTCAAGGTCTCAGAATGATTGATTGCATAACTGACCCTATCGATTGTCTGATGGCCAATCGAAGGTGCTGGTTGAGAAGATGATTCCAACATAGATCTAGTTGAGACAGTTGGTTTAGCATTGAAAGAATTCGTGCCCAACTGCTCATTGACATCATTGATCTCAGGAATTTCTTCTCCAAGCTCTTTCAAAGTTCTGTGCACCAAAAGAGCCTCATAAAAAATAACGTTACATGTTATCTCCACAACTTTAGTAGTCTTGTTAAATACCCGATATCCCTTGTGAGAAGAGTGCCTATATCCAAGGAACATGACTTCATCAGCTTTGGGATAAAAGGCATTTAATTTTGACGTTCCATTGTTGTGAACATAACATGGAGAACTGAAAGTAGGTAGATGAGCTAAGGAGGGCTTACGACCATGATATACTTTGTATGGGGTCTTTTGAAGTCTGTCATTGATGCCACTTCGAATTTGTAGCATGCTATCATCAATGCTTCACCCTAAAATCTTTTACTCAAGTTGGTCTCTGCCAGCATGGTTCGGGCGGCTTCCTTCAGCATCTTATTCTTTAGTCCTATGAGCCCATTTTGCTACGGAGTTCTTGGTGTTGAACACTCATGCCCGATGCCAGCCCATTGCAAAACTCTATCCCATTGTCAGACCTGATTCTCTTTACTGTCACCACTCTCTAGTTCTGGACTCACATAATCAGCTCCAGGAGGATGATCTTCACTTCGTCCTATGCCTTAAGAAGCTTTATCCATATGTACCATGAGTAGTCATCCACGACTACAACAGAGAATCTCTTTCCTCCAAGGGTTGGGGGAGTTATTGGAACGAACAAGTCAATGTGGACTTACTCCAGTGCTAGGGTAGTGCTTGGACTGACTGCTTTGTTTTTAAAAGATGCATTAGTCTACTTCCCTTGTAGGCATGCTTGCAAACGCCTTCTTTCTTGAACACTCCTCTTGGTAGACCTTCTACTAGTTCTTGCTTGGCTGGGTGACTGATTGTCTTGAAATTCAGATGACTTAATCTTTTGTGCCATAGCTAGTTCGTCTCTGTCCAGTTGGTAGCCACGAATCACAAATCAATTTTCCCGCTTTGCCAGTCTACTATGTAGAGTCCACCTTTGCGGACTCCTCCCAGCTTGATGTCTCCTGATGCTTTATTTTTGATCTGGCATTCTGATTCTTCGAAGGAGACAACGTATCCATTCTCGCTGAGGTGACTGATGTAGAGTAAGTTATGCTCGTGGTTGGTGATTCTTAGTCCGTTTTGTTCGATGCATCCCTTTCCAATGACTCTTCCTTTGGATTTGTCAGCAAATAGGACAGGTGGTCCTCTAACTATGTTGAGCTCGCTGAATAGATCTCTTTTTTTGGTCATGTGAGATGAACATCCACTTTCGAGGATCCACTCGCTCTTTTCTTAAAGCTGTGCCTCATGATCTTGTTCCTGCAAGACAACAAATTATACTTTATGTCCTCGTATATTTGCGGGTCCTATGAGATTAGCTCGTTGTATTAATGATACGATCCTCATCGTAAGACTTAGAACGCAACCCAGGAACTCGCACAGACCGACTCAGACCCGACATGGAAGCAACCTGAAATTGAAATAATGGAAGGATCCAACACCTTTGGATTTGAAAACCTTCAAGTACCGTAGTCCAGATTGAATATCTTATGACCTAAGAAGCAGATTGATCCAACAAAGATGGATATACGTGAAGACACCACCAATGGATATGACTGTCCAATTGATTAGTCGAGATTGAAACCCTATTGATGATATAGAATTTTGAATTTGAGCCTTCAGAAATAAAGGAGAAAAACCTCACAATTTTTATTTAATCTGGAAACTGAATAAAATTGTCTAATACAAGGCCTATATATAGACAACTCAAATCCTAGTCTAATTAGGAGAATAATTTTAAAAAATTAAATCTAAAATTTAATAATTAAATAAACAAGGTCTAAACATGTTGGCCCAAAACAATGGATTAAAATTAAACTAAGCTCAATCACTACACATAATTAAATTAGTAATTTTTAGGTCTTCATTTAATTCTTCAAACCAATGTAGACTTCTTGGAAATATTTGTAGCCCAAATGTCTTTAATCAACATATTCAATCCAGCTCTCAATGTCCTTGCTCGAGCTCTAGTCATCGGCCCACTCAGAATGTAAACTGGATCGTCTCTCACAGTTGCTACTAGGGCTCCGTCAATTAACCCTTTAGGAATCTAAATTTTTGTGATTATAACAGTAAGTGGCTTCTTGCTATCATCACTGGCACGAATCTTACCTTTCCTTCTAAAATAGTGCATGAATTCTGATTCGAAAGGTGTGGCTGTGTGTGTAGTTCTCTTGGAGGAGTGCTTTCTCTAAGAACCTTAGAAACTTTATCCCAAGTGTGAGTGGTACCTAGGTGGTCTCTAGTTAGACATGTAAGGACCACCTTGGTTAACCTTCACAGCCCTTGAATTGAAATGGTGAATGGGCTCAAGCCTATAGTAGGTGTTCCCCCTACATGGTATAAACCTCCTCCCAAGTTGAGCTTGAGATTTGGGTCCCCGATTAGTAGATTGACTGGGTTGAGTATTCAGCTTCCTTGCCGCATAAACAGGCTCTTTGGCTGAACTTGTCCAAGGAACAGACTTTCTCAGTGTAGGAACATACTACTTAGTCAGCCTATGTAACTGGACTTACTTCGTCTCAGTCTGAGACTTCGCCGGTCTAAGTTTTTTTTATGTTTTACCAGCTTACCTTTTGACTTGGACTTATCAGTCCCATTCTGATAAGCAAATTAGGGTTGTTGGCTAACGAATCTTTTGTGTTACCAGTCTGAGCTGGTACTTTAACACAACTCCTTTGTCACTCATCTAGGACTTAGTGATGAGTTTTTATTTTATAAAATTTATAGTCTTTTTAGAACCAGTCTCTGCCGGGTTTTCATTGCTCAAGTCCTTTTCAAAAACCTTACCCTAACTTATCTGAAGGCTCTCTCATGCATTGCATGACTTCATCGAGCCCTCTTGAGCCCTCTTTGAAAAAGCATACTTTTTCTTCTTGCTCAAGGATAGTCAAATTTAAAGATATACATTCATATTTTATATCTTCAAAATTTTTTAGCAAGTTGAGTGAACCTCTTTAAGTTTTACCAGCTCCTGACTGATCAACCTAGATTTTTGAATCTGACAAGTCAAAGTTGTAATTAGCGATTTCAGTGAGGCATTTTCGCAGGCTAAAATATTTTTTAATGCATAAAAAAGTTTGAAATTCTTGAGCTAGAATGTCTAATGTTACTTATTCTGAGTCAAAGCAATGTGAAACAGTTTTGTCCAAGATGCATTTAGAGGTTTCAGTTACTATTAGTAGAGGATTTACCTGCTCACTAGAAGTTGTGAGTGTTGTCTCAGCTTCACTTCTGATTCATCCTTAGTTTCTTCTCCAAATGCAACCATTATGGCCAGAAGTGCTTCCTCGTCTGATGAGTAATAGTCATCATGGCCTTCTAAATTTGGCACTTCTGTCCTAGTAAGCATAGCTAGGTTCACGACCTTTGATACTCTTCTCTTGAAGATTTTATTTAGTCGTTCACGTTTCTCCTTATCCAATAGCGGACACTCAAATTTGAGATCGTCGGAGGAAGCGCACTGGAGACATGATTTAGAGGTTCGCTTCACGGACTGCTTCTCTTCTGACTTGGGTGCGGCTTCCTGTTTGCTCTTAGCTTTCTCGAGGAGTTTTGACAGTCTCCTCATATGTTCTTCAAGCTCAGCGATCGAGCTTTCGCCTTCCCCTAATACTGATCCCGATGTGGATGGAATCTCCTATGGTTGTGAGCTCGACTGACCTGCTGGTCGGTTAGTCTAGAAGGTCTTCTTGGGTCTCCACTTGGAGTCCCTCTTAAAAAAATAAGTAGTATCCTTAGCATGGAGACCTGGCGAGCTGGCTGCTCGAATGACCTCATTCTTGTTCACCGTCTGTATGTCCCACTCGTGGGGTTGGAGTTGGGTGAATAGATCATTGGTCGTCATCTTGGAAAGGTCTTTTTCTTTTAGTGTGGTTGTCTTAACGAACCAATCTTCCTTCGGGATTTTGGAGAAGATTTGTGAGTTAAGATCGACATTTGAATACACCCTATCCAATCCCTTGTGCTAGCTTGCTGACTATGGCGTTGAATCAAGCTTCAATGGCTTTAATTGTTTCTCCAGGTAGCATTTGTAAAGACTCATATTTATCAACACAAATTTGCAGTTTGTTCCTCTTTATTTGGTCAGTTTATTGACACAGTGAGTCGAGATAGTCCCACACCTCCTTTGCATTATCGAATTGCATGAATTCCTCAACCAGGGCGTCTGGTAAGGAAGATATGATTGCTTCATGTGCGATGGAGTTGAGCTGATTCCTTTTCTTATCTTAGGAACTCCATTAGTCATGGGGTTTCAACCATTTTTGCACCTTCAGTTCTGAAGGGGGGAAGAACCTTGGTGATCTTTATAGGTCCTCTCTCCAGAAAGTCAACCATCTCAGGATGGAAGCTCTTGAGTTGAATGGAAGACCGCTTCTTCCATATAGCGTACTTTTCTGTACTTTACGGAGGTAGCTTTAGGACATTCATCATGATTGTGATTTGCGATATACCTGAGCTATAAGATAAGATAGGAAAATGTGCAAGGAAAAGATCTCGGTCCTTAGTGACTCATAACGACCAGCCTGGAAGGACTGATTGCTCTGATACCACTTGTTGATCCCGATTTTTTAGTGTAATCATAAATGCACAGTGGAAATATTTGTTTACAGTAAGCTTGCACTTATCTAAGCTGACGGTTGCTTGTCAGTTTAGTTTGTCAAATCTTTAGTTTAGGTTGTAAGTCCGGATAGTCTTAAATCAGTTTAAGTATTATACTACAACACTTGAGTGTTGAGCTACAAAGACATCTAAGCTGATAAACTGAATGCGTTAAATAAGACAAAGGATTATAGTGGTTCGGACACTAAAGGTCCTACATAAACTCATCATACTTGTAGTCTAGAAATCCACTAAGATCAGAATTACACAGGTGCTGCTACGATCTATCACTTGTCGATGAATGCATTGTTCACCGATCCAGAAGCTCACTTGTCTGGTCCTTCCTTGTGTTTCACTTCGCAGCTCCTCAAAGTGTGGACACACCACACAGCCTCCTCCTTGTCGGAATGGGGTGTTTAGAATTTCCCCGAAACTATCAGCTTGCGTCAATAAGCCGATACGAGTCAAAGTATTAGACGTACTTGAATGTTATAATCTTTTTTGGAGAGAAAGATTATTATGGAATAACTTAAAAACAAATTGTTCTGAGTTTAGTGTTCAGAATTGTGACACACTTAAAAGCTTTAACAACCTCTAACTTCGAGTTGGAAATTTGATAGCATTTCAGCAAGTTCGATTCAGGTTAGGTAACCTTCTTCTGTTGAAGTCCTCGGGTATTTATAGGTGAGGAATAGATGATTTGAATCGTCTAGCCATTAGAGACAAAAAGGATGTTGTCCAATCAGAAGTCGTTGTTTACTGTTGTGAGCGGCGTGCAGGTAGGTGCTTTTCCAGAAGGGTATAGTACGTCTCCCACTTTTTCTGGTCTCGACAGTGACTGTTCACCTTTTGTTAAAATGATAATATTCGGTCACTCTGAGGAATTCAGGCTGGCCAGTCCGAGGAATCTTCGACTGAAGTCTAAGTTCGAGTTCAAAGACTTTAAGGAATCTCCGATCCTCAAAGTCTGATATTTGTCACCACGTTCCTCGGACGAATCTCTATGCACCGGGACTGGATCTATGATTCCACATTGAAGTCCTTGTACTTGCAAGTGTATGCTGGTGACATCATCAATTAGTTTAGGCTTGGTCCACAAAGTGGTAAGTTTGGTACCTGGACCGGTGAGTCTTAAACTGGACCGTTCGATTAGCTCCAGCTTACAACTCGATAAAAATACCTATACAAGATTATACATTTTAAGACCATACTTAACTAATCTAGAGACATACTGGTTAGATCTAAACATCAGCTTTGAGCCACCAAAATATAAATAGTACGGAAATTCTAACAAATTTCCTAAAAATTATTTCATAAATTAATGCAATACGAAGCATTACTTCTTTACATTGTTATAAATTATAAAACAGTTAATTTAGTTATATATTGAATATTTGGGAGAAATATAATACATAATTATGAATATTAAATGACGTAAGTACATAATGTCATATTTTTGTTAATAGGATAATCAAAACTCACATTTGTCCTATAATGCATAATATTAGAATAAAATATCATATTTTCTCGCTAATTTAGATTATTGATTGTGTGAAATTAATGAGCTGAATCTTATTCTTTTTACATATTAAAAAATTCTTGATTACTCCATATACAAATATATTGTAAGTTGTGGAGCAGAATATAATGTTGAAAAACATTCTACCAAACTGTAGAAGAATGTAAATAATATTCCCACAGTGAGATAGTACTGGTACTTTCTTCAGCTCTCTAAATGCCCCCATCTAATGCTCTTACTGTTCCAATTTTCACAGCTATTTCCTTCTAATTTTCTTTTTATTTGTTTAAGTAATTTATATTTTGTGTATACATATTTAATAATTGCATTATTTAAGTATTAGACCATTATAAAATAAAATTATGAAATAAAAAATTCTTAAATATTAAACATAAATTAATGAAACTGTTAAATGGAATTTCACAAATAAATAAAAATAAATTATCAAAGTAATAATAATAAAATAAGGGTGAAATGGAACACGACATCCCTACTTCGCAGAGCATGTTTGAACCGCATATTTTTTTATTTTTATTATATTTTTTACTTAAGTATTACACCCTTCCGTCCCATTGCAATTGTCACCTTTCTTAAAAGTTGTGACTGTAGAATGAATTAGTTGGATTATTAATTTATTGTTGAGTGTTAAAAAATTGTCATTTTTCAAAACGTGATAATTGGTTTGTGACGTCCAATTTAGTAAGTGTAACAATTCTAGTGGGATTGAAGGAGTATTTTATTAGGCAAAAACTTGCGTTAGGCAGGCCTAAACGGTTTAGGCGGGTTTTATCCTACCCAAATGGGTTGATCCATCCCAAATAAGATTTATTAATCCCAATTAGGGTATATTATATGAGTTTGGGCTTGGATTAATGGATAAAACCCGCCTAAATCGTTTAGGTCTGTCTAACCCAAGACCTTCCCATTTTATTATTGTTTATAGCCATTTATTAATTTAATTCTTCAATTTATTAAAAATTGCTATTTTTTTGTTTTGTTCAATGTTTATTACATTACGTATTTGATTATTCAATATATATATAGTCGATTATTCGTTTTCTCTCTCACACACACACACATATATATATATATATATTGTAGTGATCATATGAGAATAATTTTTAGTATGTGAAATGAGAATAAATCTCCGCTTTTGATTTTGTGATTTGAACGCTCATGATCTATTTCACTCCGTGTGCAATTTTCCTCGATTATCCTGCAGTTTTGCAAAATTAAGGTTATTTTTATAATTTTAGCTTTTCTTTAAATCTGAAATAGTATCTCATTAGAATTTTTATTCCTTTCTTCGAGCGATTTGATTTCTTCTTCCTTCTCCGTTCGATTTGATTTATATTTCTTCTGTCGATCATATTTTTTTTCTTTGTTTCTGGATTTTGCATTCTTGTTCGGTCTCGACTTTGTTAATTCCGCAAGAATATAGTTTAAAAAATTTGTTTTATTCAGATCGACATTCATTTTTACTATTATATTGTGCATCTTTAGTGTTAACTTTGTGCATTTTTGTATCTTACAGGTTCATTTATTCCAAAGTGTGTTGATGACATGAAGCATTTTAAGGGCACATTTTTTAGAACTGTTGATGTTGGTATTGAGTTTTATAGAGACTACGCTCGTGTTGCTGATTTGAAGAAGAAGATGTTTAATTTTTTAATTCATATTTATGTAAAAATGAAGTAAATCGGGCTTAAAATGCAGGTTGCTATTAGTTTTTGAGTATTTTTACAGTTTTAGCCTTTAAAGGCTAAAACTGCAGGATATTGGGGCAAAAATGTCGCATTTTTCAATTTGCTGAGAATGAATCTTGTTCGTCGATTTGATGAGATGGACGCGCGAGATCTATTCTTATTTCTCATAGTATAGGGTAGTGATCATATGAGAATAGGAGTTACTATGAGAAATAAGAATAGATCTCGCGCGTCCATCTCATCAAATCGACGAACAAGATTCATTCTCAGCAAATTGAAAAACGCTGCATTTTTGCCCCAATATCCTGCAGTTTTAGCCTTTAAAGGCTAAAACTGTAAAAATACTCAAACACAAACAACAACCTGCATTTTAAGCCCGATTTACTTCATTTTTACATAAATACGAATTAAAAAAAATTAAACATCTTCTTCATCAAAGCAGCAACACGAGCGTAGTCTCTATAAAACTCAATATCAATATCAACAGTTCTAAAAACTCTTCCCTTAAAATGCTTCATCTCATCAACACACTTTGGAATAAAAGAACCTGTAAGATACAAATATGCACAAAGTTAACACTAAACATGCACAATATAATAGTAAAAATGAACATCGATCTGAATAAAAAATACTCATTTTTACTGCACAAAGCCCGATTTACTTCATTTTTAGCCTGATTTACTTCATTTTTAGCCCGATTTGCTTCATTTTTACATAAATACGACTTAAAAAAATTAAACATCAAGCAGCAACACGAGCGTAGTCTCTATAAAACTCAATACCAACATCAACAGTTCTAAAAACTCTGCCCTTAAAATGCTTCATCTCATCAACACACTTTGGAATAAATGAACCTGTAAGAAACAAAAATGCACAAAGTTAACACTAAAGATGCACAATATAATAGTAAAAATGAATGTCGATCTGAATAATTTTTTTAAAACTATATTCATGCACAATTAACAAAGTCGAGACCGAACACGAATGCGAAATCCAGAAACAAAGAAAAAAATCTGATCGAGAGAAGAAATATAAATCAAATCGAACGAAAAAGGAAGAAGAAATCAAATCGCGCGAAGAAAGTAATAAAAATCTGATGAGACACTATTTCTGATTTGAAAAAATGCAAAAATTACAAATATAACCTTAATTATGCAAAACTGCAGGATGATCGAGGTAAACTGCACACGGAGTGAAATAAATCATGAGCGTTGAAATCACAAAATCAAAGGCTAAGATTTATTCTCATTTCTCATACTAAAAACTATTCTCATATGATCACTTCTCTATATATATATATTCATTTATTTTAAGGAGACTATTCTTAGACTGTATTGTTGGTCCTTTTACCTAAAAATCACGAATAATCAATGATAAAACCCAATGGAACATAAAAATTATGGACCAATTTTACAGTCTTGTTATCAACTATTACACAAACTTAATAAAAACATAAAATTATGCTTTCTAGCACCCTGTTTATAAATAAAAAAATAACTAGGATAAAATAAGGTACGATAAATTTGGATATAATAATATATTTCTAATAGGATTGGATTCCAAACAAGATAAGGAAACCAAATCTCCTTAGATCAAGGAGTAAATCTCAACATTCTCTGATGGATTTGTATACTGAAAGCATTATGATTAGTATATTATTAACAACTCGTTTTAATATATTGTCAATCATTTTTGTTCAGTTACAATATTACATCTTCTATCTGAATTAACAAGCATATATTGCGAACGACCATATCCTCTTATCTCATTGATAGAGATATCATACGGTGTGTTATAGATTACAGAAGATCATATGAATTGCTTGACATAGTGAGATATAAACAATTGTCACAGTTGAAACCGTCCCAAGATAAACTGTTGGTTTAAGATGTAACACACTTAGTATGTAGTATGTTATCTTGGTTACAAGATGTTCTAGTACATTTGGTACGTATTGATGGGACCTAACTGAAGCTGTTCTTGGGTGAATGTATCTTTCCAAGTTATATTCATAGCAGTCAGTTTCCTAGACTAGGATATTTATTCTCACGGGCGTTTGCCAATCAACTGAGTTCTGAGAAGAATAGTAAACATCCAACCACCAGGAAGAAAGATGTGGGGTGCCGTTCTCACATCAACCTGAAGACTAAGTCCGCAAGTAATTCCTAGGCAAGTGCCAAAGCTGACCGAAGGACAAAGGCACCGACGGGCTATATATAGATCGTAAGGAGGCTTGTACTTACATAATAATTTATCCAGACCTTAGGTCTGAAGAGTGGATGTAGGATATTTAAACCCGAACAACTATAAATCTTGTGTGTTCTTTAGTGCTTTACTTATATTTATTCTCTGTTTAGTTTTACAAATTGACTGTTAAAACCTTTAATACTTGTCCATGTATTGAAGAGTATACTCTGTGAAACTGACTTAATGATCACTGCTATTTCTAACAGATTAATTATAATAACAGCGACAAATAAATTTGTAAACCCTAAGGTTATCGATCCAGGGGAATTGTGTGGGGAAACTATCATATATACTAGCTATGATCCTAAGATTCATTGTTTGAGAGATCCAAAATCAGGGTTTTATAAAAGTAAAGAAAACAATGCAGAAAATTAAAGTAGTTTTGAAAGCAAATTTAAAGGAACACAGATTCTAGGGAAGAATTCATATTATGGATG
>JAPKLW010000132.1:419550-503107 GCA_026898455.1 Plectranthus barbatus | reverse complement strand
AGGGTTTCTAGCCACTCATCGCAGATAGAAATCCAAAAGAAAACATAATAAATTGCATAAACATAAAGAACTTACAAGAAAATAAAAGGGTTTTGTGTTTCCCAAGTCTCCAAACTCTAAAAACTGAATACTATGATAATTGGTACTGAAAAAATCGAATTTACATAGGTATTTATAATGGTGGATGTGTATCCTATCAAATCTAGGGCTAAAGATATGAATAAATCCATTTTTCCTTGAATGTCCACTCCAGCAGACAGCCTCGCGTCGATCGTGGCTGATCCACGTCGATCGACGTGGCTTCTTGGTCGGCGTCGATCGATGCTAATTGGCGTCTATCGACGCGGCTTCTCGCCCCTTCTGTGCGGTCTCACGGTTTTGGCCATAACCTTCTCTCCCGAACTCCGATTGACCTGATTCCAGTTGCGTTGGAGAGCTAACTCAAAGAATCATCCATTGCCATGTGCCAATAGCTCGAATTCCTCTTGTGGAAGAACTCTTCACCATACTCTTACACGTCACTGCTTCCGGAATGGATTTCTCGTGAACTTAGGCCTAAAACCCTGCAAAAACACCAAAATGCGCATAATACCACCTAATATAGACTCATGCATAGAATATATATATAAACTCAATAAAACTACATAAAATAGTAGAAAATAATATAGATAAGCGAGTAAAATAATGAGCTTATAACTTAACAAGAACAGACCTAAGCTTAAGTCTTCTACACACTAAACTGATTGTCCTCTATTTATCTGAACAAGTGCACGTGCTTTAATTATTTCTTCTGCGACACGTATTTGTACTCTAATTTTGGGGCCAACACATACTGACTTCCTATAATCAGTATGGTTGACCCTCATACTTACTGTCCACAATCAGTATAGAAAATGTCCTCATACTGATTTATCCTGATCGGTATGGAAAACCCTTATACCGACTTCTCCTAGTCAGTACGGGGAAGCCCTCATACTGACTTCTCCTGGTCAGTATGGAAGACCCTATACAGAGTGCTCCAACTCATTTTTGGTCAAGGCTATACTTGGTGGAAATCAAGTTTCAAGGCGTGCAGTTTGTCAGTTCTTGAGCATTCACCTTTGCTCGGTCTTCTGCCTAAGTTCTATTACAACTCGATCGATCCTATATAAGGATTACAATTTAGAACTCTAGAAACTGAAAAATTGAATATGATGGCTAACAATCTTTGACCCACTAAAACACACAAAGTAAGAAAGGATTTCTCTAACAAAATGCATGATTGCTTCTGGCTCTTATTCATACGTCAAATATGGTTGGAGCTGAACTTCATCTTGCTAAATGACATGTCTTGGGTCGAAGACGTACTTCCACAGTTGCGACACGTTAAAAATGTTATGAATATTCCCGAATTTGGTTGGTAAATCCAAACGATAGGCTACAACTCCAATCCTTTCCAAAATGTCGTAAGAACCAATGTATCTAGGCCCAAGATTGCCTCTAGCTCCAAAATGAAAAATTCCCTTTGATAGTGATATCTTCAAAAACACCTTGTCTTCAGCTTCAAAAGTGAACTTGGTTCGTCTCCTGTCGACGTACGAGTTTTGTCAATCCTGAGCTTCTTTGATTCTAGCACGGATCTGTCGAATGATTTCTATCATCTCAACGACTGAATCGGGTCCTAGGATTTTACGGTTTCGAACTTCATCCCAATACAAGGGAGATCATCACTTTCTTCCATAAAGTGCTTCATATGGGGCCATTCCAATTGTGGCTTGGAAATTTTTATTGTATGCAAATTCAATTAACGGAAAAACTGCCTCCGATTTCACCCCTCTGTCAATAACAACCATTCTGAGCATATCCTCCAAGGTCTGTATGGTTCTCTTTGTTTGACCATCTGTTTGAGAGTGAAATGTAGTACCAAAATTCATTCGGGTTCCAAGCTCTTTCTGCAAGCTAGTCC
This sequence comes from Plectranthus barbatus, assembly GCA_026898455.1. Lineage (NCBI taxonomy): Eukaryota > Viridiplantae > Streptophyta > Magnoliopsida > Lamiales > Lamiaceae > Plectranthus > Plectranthus barbatus. The sequence continues at coordinate 501,162 of JAPKLW010000132.1, read as the reverse complement.
AAAATCAAGATGTGAACTTCACATCTCTATCCAATGTGATTGTCGTTGGCACTCCATATAATCGGATGATTTCTTTGACATATATTTGGGCCAACTTATCTGATCCATACATAATCTAAATTGGCAAAAAATGTGCTCTCTTTGTTAAGCGGTCGACAATTACCCAAATAGCTTTAGGACTTAGGTAGACCTGTCACAAAATACATGGCTATCGCATCCCATTTCCACTTGGGGATGCCAAGCGGCTATAACTTTCCATACGGCCTTAGATGCAATGCTTTCACTTGTTGACACGCTAAACAACGTTCTACGAACATGGCTATGTCTCGTTTCATTCCTTCCCACCAAAATTTAGACTTCAAGTCTTGATACATCTTAGTACTTGGAGGGTGGGTAGTGTACGGGGTTTCGTTTGCATCTATCATAATTTCCTCTTTCAAATCATTACCTTTTGGCACACACAATCTTATGTCGTACATTACGACATTATCAGATGTTGCTTAAAAATTCTCAATCTTCTTCATTCGGATTCGCAATCGATCTTCTCCAAATCTTTATCATTTCTTTGTGCCTCTACAATTCTTGTCCTTAGATTAGGACTTACCATTAAAGCTGCTATTCTCATGCTCACTGTCTCTGGTGGTGAAATCAATTCAAGGTTTGACTTCTCCATATCCTTGATACATTCATTCTCTAGCGTGATCACAACACAAGCTTTGGCTGGAAGCGTTCTGCTCAATGCATCAACTACTAAATTAGCTTTACCAAGATGGTAATTAATGATCAAGTCATAATCTTTCACAAATTCCAACCACCTTCTTTGCCTCATATTCAGATCTTTTTGTTCAAAGAAGTATTTCAGGCTTTTCTGATCAGTAAAGATTGCACATCTAGCTCCGTAGAGGTGATGTCTTCAAATCTTTAGTGCGTGGATGATGGCTGCTAATTCCAGGTCATGGGTTGGATAGTAAAATTCTTGCGTCCTGAATTGACGTGATGCATACGCAATCACATTGCCTTCTTGCATCAAAACACACCCTAGACCATTCTTGCACACGTCTGTATACAACTCATAGTCTTTGTCTACTTCTGGTACTGCCAAAACTGGGGCTGTGGTTAAGAGTTCATTCAAGCGTTGGAAACTCGCTTCAAAGTCTTCAGTCCACGTATACTTGATTGCTTTTCTCAGGAGTTGCATCATTGGTTTAGCGGTCTTAGAAAATCATTCAATGAATCTACGACAATATCCTGCCAGTCCAAGAAAACTCCAAACTTCATTCGGTGTTTTAGGAGCTTCCCACTCCTTTACAGGTTGTATCTTAGCTGGGTCCACTTAGATTCCTTTTGCGAATACTATGTGTCCTAAGAACATCACCTCCTTCAGCCAAAATTCACATTTTCTCAATTTAGCATATGGTCTCTCCCTTCGTAGGGTTTTCAAGACTGTTCTCAAATGTTCTCGATGTTCTTCTTCACTCTTCGAGTAGACAAGAATATCATCTATGAAGACTAGGAAAAAATTATCAAGATATAGATGAAACACACGATTTATAAGATCCATGAATACTGTTGGTGTGTTTGTCAATCCCAAAGGCATTAGTACAAACTCATAGTGGCCATGTCTTGTTAGAAAATCAGTCTTCGAAATATCCTCATTGACGAATTTTCAACTGATGGTATCAAGATATAAGGTCAATCTTCGAAAAGACCATTGCTTCCTTAAGTTGATAAAGGAGATCATCGATTCTTGGGAGTGGATACTTATTTTTTAGAGTGAGTTTGTTCAACTCTCGGTAATTAATGCACATTTGCATAGATCTATCCTTCTTCTTCACAAATAGGAGAGGTGCTCCTTAAGGTGATACACTGGGTCGAATGAATCCCAGATCTAATAACTCTTGTAACTGCACTTTCAACTCTTGTAGTTCCTTAGGGGCCACCCTGTATGGAGCTTTTGAGATAGGATCTGCACTTGGTTCAAGATCAATAACAAATTCCAATTGCCTATCTGGTGGCAATCCATGTAGCTCATCGAGAAAAACATCTTCAAATTCCCTTACTACTTCTACATGCTGACAGTAATGTCCTTCCTGTCATCCTCATTCAGGTACACAAGGAAAGCTCAACTATCTTTTATGTTGGCCAAACGATAAGCTTGCATCGCGAAAATTATGGGAATCCTTATCCCTTTCCGGACTCCTTGCAAGTATACTAGTTCTCTTCCAGGTTGTCCAAAAGACACAATCATGTCCTTGCATCGAATGGTAGCATGGTTCTCTTCTAACTAATCCATTCCTAGTATTACATCCACGTCTCTCATGCAAGATGTACAAAACGTTGGCTCCTAATACTCATGCTCCAAAAGAAATTTCTAGGGTTGGACAAAAAAGGTTTGAGAGAGTTGATCCTCCGGTCGGAGTTACTATACACAAATCATTCTTCGTTCTTTTGATTCTAAGCCCTAGATTTTGTACTTAGTCTTCGGATACAAATGAATGTGAAGTGTCAGTATCGAAAAGCACAATAATGGGAAATGATCGATCAATCCCATACCTGTCAGGTTTCCCTTATCTTCTTTTCCTTTTGGTTGATCCAGAGCATAGGCTATTCCTTAACGTGCTGGCTGTTGTTGTTGCTTCTGCGACTGTTGCTCCTGTCGTTTGGGCACTTGTTGTGTCGGCCTTGTTTGAATAGCGCGATTATAAAAATTTTGAGGCTGCTGTTGGCCTTAGAGTGCACGCAGTTGAGTGTTGCCTTGATTATTTTAGTACTGACTTCGAAAATCAGGCCGGATGTTGCCCTTGCGACATTATGACGAGTAGTGTCCAATCTTTCCGCAGTGAAAGCAAGTTACATGATATGCAGGGCATTCTCCTCGATGGTCTCTTCCACAGTGATTGCAGCATTTGATGGCGAAATTGCATTTCCGGTTGTATCCTAAATTCTAGAAGTTCCTTTGATTTCAAACTTGGTTATTGAAGAAATTCTGATTGTTTTGATAATTTCTTTTCTGCCTGGCTGTCAAAGTCTGCGGGACATCTTCTTGCTTTCTCTTGGTTCCTACTTTAGCTGATGGCTCTGGCTTCATGGACGAGAGAGCAGCTCGCAGTATTTTCTTCAATGCTGCCTCAGTATTCAAAGTTCGCTGCAGTGCGTCTTTGTAGTCCAACTAGTTAAGCAAGCAATAGAGTCTTGAATGTTTGTTCGCGGTCCAGACATAAACTAAAGTGCCTTCTTTTGTTCGGTAATCACTGCATTTAGAGCATACCTTAAAAAACTATGTAACATCTAGTCATACTCAGTCACGGACATTTCTTCTTGAACTAAGCGGTGGAATTCCGCTTGCTTCTTGACACGATAAGTTAGAGGAATATACTTGGTATAAAATTCCTTTTTGAAATAGTCCCAAGTTAGGGCCTATTCTAATTTAAGGGTGAGCGTCTTTTAAATGAACGTCCCACCAATGTTCTGTCTCATCAGTCAGCTGAAAAGAAATGCACTAGACTTTCTCTCAGTCGGTGCAGTCAAGCATTCAGAAAATTCTCTCCATGGATTTTATCCAAGTTTCGGCCTTCGGTGGATCTTCAGTTCCATCCAATAATGGTGGATTTTGTCGAGTGAAAATTTTCCAATTCTTCTTAGTTCAGTAGGAGGTGCTTGCATCTCCTCATCATATAATCCCAAATTTGGTTCGTGATGGGGTCCTTCGCCTTGTTCTTGGTGTGGTTCATTCAGGTTTACTTGAGGTTGGCCTATTCCACAACCTCGGCCTCTAGGAGGGGCTTCTCTAGGCGACATTCTGCAAAATAATTAATCATCAAAAAGGGGTATCTATGACCCAAGGTACGTACAACGCGTAAAGAGATCCTGTTGAGGATCGCACAAATAATACAATACAGGTAGGTTGTCACACAAAGTAGGGTAAACACATTTTTAAGGGACTATACTCCCATCGATACTTGGCAACATACAAGATTACAATGATTTCCACATTAATAGGGATAAAATCAAATAGCAAAGCAAAATCTTAAGCCCAACACTGATAAATACTTCTGAATGCCTGGAAAGTGGGCAGGTAGCTTTTTATTGAAAATTTGGGGATACCGGCTTAGAAAATTAGTTCCCCTAGCTACCAAGCGTACAACATCAATTCTTCACCCGCAGGAGGCATCCTAATTACAATTACAATAATTCCATCTGAATGATACAAACCAACTGAAAAGGTGCCCGAACAATCACAATCCTACAAAATACAACTATTTGCTAAATACATATGCATCTAGGATGAACAGGACTTGTAATCAGAAGTCTTCGTCAGACGAATAAAACATCCCTTCATCAGAAAAGTTAATATCCTTAGGAGGAGTTGCACCTTCTTCATCCATTTGTGGATTTTCATCGTCGATGTTCTAGGAATAATTTCCCACTCTGGCTCCCACGATTGTGGCCAATTGGCGGCTATCCAATCATCATTGGGCTGAGCATTTTCATTCAGTGGGGGTACATGTTGCTCTTCCTAAGTTACCACCTGATCATCATCGCCTTCGTCTTCCTCTTCCTCCTCTTCCTCATCCTCATCCTCGTCGCCTTCTTCATTCTCTACATTGTCATCAGACTCCTCCTCTTCATCCGGATCCCAGTATTGGTCTCCATACCTCTCCCTCATTTCCTTTCTCCAAGCTGTTGGCACTGGACAATCATAGTCTGGGTTCTACGAGTCATCAGAACCATCATCTGAGTAGGCTGGGTAATTGCTTGCATCTAGTTCTTCAATACTTGGCCCAAAATATGAGTCCTCCTCAGGGTCTTTTTCTTCTGATTAATGACCAGGCACATCAAATAGTGCTCGGGTCCCGCTTCATTATCATGAGCTTGGGCTAGGTGGGAGGTTGTTGAGGGTGGCACACAGGCGGTGGATAAGGACAATAAACAACCCTTCTAAATCAGAGCTGTCAGAGGGGGAGTTATCCAGAAATACCACATAATTGGCCTGAGACCATTGCCAGTAAGGGGGAAGTATTTCCACAAGATGACGGAGTGCTTCAGCGTTGGTACTAATAAGGAATCGAGATCGGCCTATCAAGACTTGGAAAGAGATGAAGGTAGTAAGAAGGAATCATTTTATACCTAATTACTATAATCGGCAATTATGTTACAAGTTACAGAATTTGAGGCAATGATCTAAAAGTGTAGAAGACTACTACAAATAGATGGATGAAGCAATGATTAGAGGTAATATAATTGAGGATACAAAAGCAACAATGAAAAGATTTTTTGCTGGATTGAATTGGGAATCCGAGAAAGAGTGGAGTAGCTACAACCTTATGAGCACTTTCTTGACATGGTCTTTACAACCATCAACACTAATGATCAATTAAAGAAAAAGTGGATTAATAGCTATGATATGTTAGACAGTTATTTCTCATTTGAAAAGCTTCAATCATTGGTGGAGCGTGCATTGGTAATTTTAGAGTCTGAGTCGATGAATGCTTTAATTCAAGAGTCCAAAGATGATGATGATTCCATTTAAAATAAGGACAAGATCGAGGATCTGGATACACTCACAATCATTACTGATCCAGTTTTGGGTATACAAAGCTAAATTTTGGAGATCAAGGAAGAAGATGTAGTAGTTCATACTCCATTGGAGGAAGTTGAGGAAGGTATCACAATACGATTTGTTCTCACTATTGTTACTAGTAAAACTTTGTGTCAAATGGATATACAGGAGGATTCTGAATTAGAGAAGATAGCGGGGGAGAAGGAGACTAAGCAACTAACAATATTTGAAAATAATAATACGCCAAACAAGCCAACTAAAGGTGATGTAAGATGCTCAATCGTGTCTAGTACAAACGTGGATTTGAGGACAAATCTATTCAAAGAAGATGGGAATTATGCAAATCCAGGTTGTCCAAAATTGAAGAATTTAATTAAGTCATTTGGTCTTAATTGAATTATTAAAGGGTCCATAATTGAAGAATTTAATTAAGTCATATGAAATTTATAAGAGACAAAGATGTATCAATATATCACTCAAGATAAGAGAAGATTTGATTTGTCTTGATATATCTTGACAAGATTAGATATTTATTTGATTTAATTTTTAACAATATTAGATAGGATTTTATTTGATTTCCTAGATTGATTAGGATTAGATTTGATTTCCTAGTTTGATTAGGATTAGATTTGAGTTTCTCCCTATAAATAGGGCTTCATATTTTTATTGTAATTCAATTTTCAATTTTCAGTTTCAATAAATAAAAAATTGTGAGGTATTTCTCCTATTCTGAAAACACGTGAACTTATGTGGATTACATGAAATTCAAAATTGACTTATCAATCAGACTTTCATATCCGTTTGTGGTGTCTTCACTATATCCATTGTTGTTGGATCAACTCGCTTTTGAGGTCATAGTAGATTTATTCTGGACTAAGGTACTTGAAGCTTTTCGAATCCAAAGGTGTTGGATTTTCCATCGTATCAGTTTTGTCAATTTCGATAGTTTTTTAGTTTCTTGGGGCGTATATGAGATTCATATGGAATACATCATTTGAAGGGCTTATAGTTCTTCAGCTTCTTGGGTGTATATGACATTTGTCTGGAATACTTCATTTGAAAGGTCGAATTAGAAGTGTTGAATTTTCATTCATCGTTGTTTCGTTTAAGTTTTACATTCAAGTCGTTTTTGCGTCTTCTCAACCTATTATTCTTGGTCTACGATCGTTACTCATCTACGTGGATCATTTCAGTTTCGTGGTACATTTTAAATTTAGGATTTTTGGTCGTGTTTTCCAATTGTATTAGGTGGTTAGATGGCTTCAGAATCTGGCAATTCTAGAACGCATGTGGACATCCATGTTCTTGAGTCCTTAGATACTACTCATCTAAGGTCGATGGGTGCTCCTGGCTCTGAACGATTGGATGGGAATCAATCCTTGGATGTTCAAGTTTTAGCCTCAGGCTCAAGCTCGGTTCCTTCTACCCTATAGAGGTCGATGAAGAAGATGGGTTGGATGTGAATAGTCTTTGTTATTCAGTTCACACTACAACCTCATTAGTGGATATGGAACTAGCTCACAAACTAATGAGTCAAGCCGTTTGTTGAAATTTCTCTATTTCCTGGCCTTTGGCTAGGGATTAGTGCTGCTACACGACAGACGGTATGGTGGCCTTGTACTTGGCTGCCACTAAGAACAGGATTAGTCTTCCGGTTCACCCTCTTTTCTGCACGGTCATGTGGTCTTATGCTATCGCTCCCTTTCAATTGTCTCCGATCAGATGTTGTCATCTATTGGGAACGGTGCTACTATTCCTAGATGCTAGACTTGGTTTTCCGACCCTTCGAGAGTGGCACAATATGTATCGACTGGGTCGTTACTTTAAGGGGTACTACTATTTCAGCAAGTGGAACGGTGCACATCGGATCTTGGTTCTTGGTTGCCCTGAGACTATTCCCAAATGGCAGAGCCAGTGGGTTTGGCTATCTATGGATCGAAATAATACGGAGTTCCTACGTTTGGGGGGACCTCCTAGAAGTTTACTTTGCAAGTCTTAGGGGTTTGGGTCATTGACCAACCCCGTATTTTTGTTTTTCCTCGGTGGCTTTCTTTCCTTGGTACGTCTGTTTGAGGAAGCCTGGGCATCTACTGTGCCATTCTATGAGTTGTTTTTTGCCTTTTTGTTTGATTTCACGATACAAGTAGACCATCCTGCTATGAAGGAGTTGAATTGTGTTGCTATCATGGTTGAGCCAAGAAGCGGGATTTCATAGTATTTCACAAAGGTCGGAGCATCAGTGCTACCTATTGGATTAATGACTAAGGAAAGAAAGAGCCTTTACCGCACGAGATGTCGGGGGTAAACAGGGTTTCACTATATGTTGCTATACTGGCGAAGTAGCATGGGAGAAATGAGGTGGAGGGCTCGAGACAAATCCTTACTAGGGGTGTTGAGGATGCTATTTTAAAGAATGTGAGGGCGTCCAAATCTGCTAATCATGCTTCTGAGTCTCTGCCTCGCAGAGGTCGGAGAAGGAGTCTACGAGGGGTTCGGCTAAGGACTTGCCGCCAGCTCAGCAGCCGATGCAGCGAAAGAAAGAATGCATGTGCAAGGGGAAGAAGGTCGATACTGAGCTAGCTAGGGTCATCGACATTTCTGTTAGATCCAAGTCCAAATTCGACCCAAATGATGCCCCTGTGGGACCTTTGGCTCTGGCTACCACAACCATTGTAACTATGAGCCCTCCTTCCTGCCACACGATGCCTCGATTGGGCATGATGGGGAAGACAAATGCTGGGGCTCAAGCCTTAGCATTCAAAGCTTTATCTAATCTGGATGGTGCGGTCCTGCATTAGCATTTCCCTAGCTAGTTTGGGGACACCTTCAAGATAAGTTGAGTGTTGGTGAAGGTAATGTTTTCTGCTTATTCGGTTTGTGTGATTTTGTCGTCTAACATCTATGTTTTTCCTAATTTTGTATTATCACAGGCCACAGACTGATTCCTTAAATTCCAGGACTAGTGAGATGAGGAAGGAATTGGCCGATGAGAATGAGAGAAAAGAGAGAAGGACCGAGCTGGCTCGGATAGTTTCTTCCGTTACAATTGACCTGGATAGTGCAGACCAGGAGGCCACCGTCTACCACCAGAAGTATGACAAGATAAAAAAAATATTGGGCTTACTTTGATAGGAATGTCTCTAGTTTTGATGCTAAATTTTAGATGGTGATGGGTAGGCTGGAGGACCAGATTCAGGAGCACAATGTTGAGGCTGTTCAGTTCAAGAACAAGTTCAGTCGGTGTCAGGAGGCGAGGTTTGCAGAGGCCAAGGCTATGGACGCCAAGATTGAGGAGCTTGAGGTAGGGATCAGTCTCAACATAGAGGCTTTGATAGGGAGGGAAGCATTTAGTTCGATCTTCCAGACCCTTGAGGAAAAGATCTAGGGTGCTATAAGGGTGAAGGTGGCCATGTGCTTCCCGAACATTGACATGGAGTTGATCAACCGGTCTGACACCCCCTCAGGGTCGGATAGGTCCATTGTACTAGTCAAGCCCTAGCTTTGTGAATCAGAAGTGTTGAAAGTGTCGAGACCGGATGACTTGGTGGTCAATCCTGCCGCTAAGTATGACCTTAGGGATGGTCTTGCAGATGTCCCCGACCCTATCTCCCAGCTATGTGATGTGCGGAAGGTAGTGTTCTTGACCCAATCACAGATCCTATTGATGCCACTCCCGCTGATGCCAATAAGTCTTCCTCTGATGCTGTTTGATAATTCCCCACCACTTCCTGCTTAAAACATTTGATTGTCGTACTCCTTAGACACTTTTATTTTCTTTTTGTTGTAAAATTTTACTTTTTCTGCTCTTTCTTTGAAGGCCCTTTTAAATGCCCTTAAAGTTAATTTCTCACTACGTTGATTTTGCCATTTTTTTATTTCACTATCTTTTGTGCGGGTGAGATGTTGATTGTGAGTTGGGATTGTGATCCATTGCACGCGATCCCTATTAGATGGAAACATTTTGTGAGGGTGGGGCATCGCCCCTCCGACACTCAAGTTAGTTTCGATTGGTAAGATAAAAAGTACTACCTTCGTCCCGCTTAAATAGGCCCTTTTCATTTTTATACATTAATTTCGGAGCTAGTATTTAGTAGCTAATTGTGGTTAATAATAGAATTGTCAATTGTAATTAACTTATTTAATAACAATTGCCAATTTTATTATTAACCACAATTAAAATGAAAAAGGCCTATTTAAGCGGGATGGAGGGAGTAATAAACAAATTAAAAGTAAGTAATAGTAATAGTAAGCGTATCTTGAATTTTTTAGTGGTAGTCTTTTTTTAAGAGTCTAATGTTCCAACTGTTGGCTATTTCCTTTCTATCCACGATTTGGAGTCAATAGGCTCCACAGCCTACGACACCTATAATCTTGTATAGACCTTCCCTAGTGGGAGCTAGTTTGCCAGCTTTATGCTCTTTCGTGTTGTTCAACACTCTCATGAACACTTGTTGTGTCCTTCGTGACATCCGGTTGGTCGCATTGTTTCTGGTTTCATCTAGTAAGTTGAGGTTCACAAACATGAGTATTTTATTTGTTCATTCGTTGACTTTTTCGACTCTCAAGCTTCCTACCTGTATTTCCCTTGGGGTGATGACTTTGGCCCCATAGGCTAGCGAGAAGGGGGTAGCCCCTACCACGGTTCGATGTGTCGTATTGTACTACTAGTGCACAATAAGCAATTCCTCGACCCACTTAGATTTGTTATCTTCGAGTATTTTCTTCATTGTGTTGATAATAGTTTTATTGGTCCACTGTGCTTGTCCGTTAGCTTGGGGGTACCTTGGTGTTGAGAATATTATTTTGATCCCATACTTTTCATAAAACATCTAGAGTCTTTTGCTTGCGAATTGGGGTCTGTTGTCGGTTTTGATTTCTTTCGGGATCCCAAATTGGCATAATATGTGCTTCTAAAAGAATTTGATGACCTGGAGATCTCTGGTTCATCCTAGTGCTTCACCTTCTACCCATTTGGTGAAGTAATCAGTCGCCATCAGGATGTTTTCTTTCTGTCCGACTCCTTTTGTTAATTTACCGACTAGGTCCATTCCCCACACCTTGAACGACCATGGGGTTAGTGTGGCGTGTAAGGGTTTTGCGCTTCTTTGGGGTATCGCTTCGAAACTTTGACATTTGTCGCATTTTTGACGTATTTGATAGCTTCCACTTTTATGGTCTGCAAGTAGAAACCGGCTAAGATTGTTTTATGTACCATTGATCTGCCCCAAGAATGATTGTCATAATCGCCCTCATGTATCTCCGCGAGGATCTGGGTGGTTTGTGGTGGATTAACACAACTAAGCAAGGGTCCTTCTAGGGAACTATCCAAGAAGGATATACTTGGACCCACGTGGTACATACAGGTCGGTCTCCGGGATCAATGCTAGTGGTGGCGAGATTCGCTAGATCATAGGCTCTCGAGTTTTTCGCACGAGATGTTCTTAATAACCCATTCTTTGAGCCCTTGCGTGAGCTGCAGGCTAGCTTGTAGTATGGCTGCAATCGTGATTCTTTAGTTTTATAATCTCCCCACAATTGATTGACGATTAATTAGGAGTCACTTTCAATGTGTACTCGTCGAGCCCCCAGCTGGATCGACAATTGAATCCCTCATATGAGGGCTTGGTACTCTTCCTCATTATTTTTGGTGTTGAAGTTAAGTTCGATGGCTCTTTCAAAAACCTTTCCTTGAGAGTCGGTAACTTTTAGGCCGACCCCATTGTTGTAGATATTGCCAGTGATGGTTTAGTATACTGAAAGCATTATGATTAGTATATTATGTATAAGGTTTATTAGTTAATATACTGAAAATCATTAAAGTTGTATGTTCATCTCATGTCTGGATTAACAAATATGTATCAGAAATGCTCTTATCCTCTTATGTTGTCGATCGGGAGACCATACGGTGTGTAGTAAATCACAGAAGATCGTATAGATCGGTTAACCTAGCGAGATATAAACAGTATTATAGCTAAGACAGTACCAGGATAGACTGTCTGTATAAGCTGCATCATATGCGGTAATAAACGGCTTATTTTGGTTGCTTGGTATGTCTGATGCATGCGGTACGCATTGATAGGACCTAAGGAAGATCGATTCATTTATCTGACATTAAAATAATCTTGATCTTGATGGATTGATGGGATTTTATGCCTAAATGATGGTACAGAAGTATACACATATTTGTGTGTCACTTTGAGATACTATAGTGGAGAGTTCTTGTCGAACTTGTATATCTATATATTGGATTGTAGAAGTTTATGTATGACTGTTTTAGACTTGAACTAGGTAACCATATCCAATATAGGATGGTGGCATTCCCTGATCAGCTCAAAGGGTCGTTATGCTGGAGTCCTGCAGGCTGATTAAAGTCAAGCATAAGTGAAAATGGTTGAGTGGATTGACTCAGGAATAAAATATAGTAATTAATTTTGGAGCTTGTCAAAAATCAAATTAATTAATGAATGTCTGTAACCTTAAATATGGGAATTTACCATGCCAATGCAACACGTTCCTCATAATGTGGTAGCAAATAGGTAGGACAATATTGATTCTCTGGTGTCATGAATCAATATTAATTAAATAATTATATTCCGGGTTGAATTTGGAAATTAATTAATTGATAGGCCTTATTTTCTATTTGCATTCTGGACCCTAATCTGGCCCATGAAAGCTCAAGCCCATCTTAGATCAGATTTCTCCTATAAATAACTATCACGTTCTCAGATCACAACACACCAGAAGATCATTACTTTCAAAGCAGCAGACCAGTAATTGAGAGTTGTGATAGGCAATTTTGATCTGAGAAAGAAGTAGGAAATTCTGTTTCTCAATAAGCATGGAATCCAGAAGGAATCTTCACCAGATTCTTGGATCAGAGTTGGGATACAAATCAGAAGATCAGATCTGGAGGATCTATCTCTTCTTTCTCCCTCTAGTTTTTCAAATTATTTTCAAAATTTTAGAAGATTTAATTTATTCATATTGTAGGATTAAATCTTATTGCGCAAGAAAGAGGATTGAGGATCAAATTTCTGTGCACCTTGTTCAAGAGTTTCTAAAATCCAGGTATTCCGCATAAACCATCTTCTGCATTTCAATAGGAGCATGATATGATTATTCATAGGCATAGCAATTTATTTATGATATCCGATTTCAACCTGGGTTATGGATTGGCAATTTAGTTTGCCAGCAATGCCTTCAGTTGGCTCCGTCGACTCTCAACAACCAAGCCTTTGAGTTTAGTGTGTTGGGGTTTAAGGATGCGATTTCCTTTTCTGCTTCAACCAAGAGCTTCGTCGTGAATTCTGCAACGAAATCCACCAATACTTACAATTTGAATGCAGTTCACGATTTAAATTCTATGTTGCACCCTCCGACCTCCGGCCCATTTAAGAAGTCGTCCGGAGAGGTTGTGTTTATAAAATATGATTTTCATGGGATAAGATGAAATGACCTCAGTTGGATGGGCCCCAAAATAAGGTCTAAGGTTTGTCATCGTAGTTACCACGACAAGAGTCAATTTCTCAAGGGTGGTGCATCTCATCTTTGTGTCTAATAGTGCTTTGCTAGCATAATGCTCGAGGTGCTACTGATTGCCGAGTTCTCTCAAGAATACCTCTCCGAGGGTGTGGTCAGATATAGCTATGCAGAATAGTACAATTTCCCCTTCTTGTGGTTTGAACAACAAAGGAGGACTGCCTTTAGTTCTTCGTGTGCTTTTCTACATTTCTTGGCCCATTCAAAAAAGGCCCCTTTCTTTAGGGTGTGATAGAAGGGATGAGTTATTTTGGAGTACTTGGAGATGACATAATTGATTGTGGTTAGTCTCCTGAAGAGTCTTTGTATCTCTTTGGGGGATTTGGGACATTCAATGTCCTGAATTGCACATATCTGAATGGGGTCAGCCTCTATTCCACTCTTGGTCACTATGTGGCCCATGAATTTTCCAGAAGACACCTCGAACAAACAATTGGCAAGTAACACTCAAGGATTTGGAACATCTCGTCGAGGTGTGATATGTGGTTTGTCGCCTTAACTGACTTGACGAGCATATCGTCAATGTACTTCCATGGTTTTCACTATTTGACGCTCGAACAACTTGTTCACGAGTCTTTGGTAGGTCGATCCTGCATTCTTGAGGCCAAAGGGCATTACCTTAAAGTAGTAGATGCCCCTACTAGTAATGAAAGAGGTTTTTTCTTGATTATCCGATTGCATCTGGATCTGATTGTTGCGTTGACAATAGAGTTGATGTGTGGCAAGGGATATGGGTCCTTCCAACATGCCTTATTGAGGTCGGTTAAATTGATGCAAACCTTTTTCTTGCCATTTTACTTTTTTCACCACGACCACGTTAGCAAGCAAGGTGGGGTAATTGTCATCTCGTACCGATCATATGTCAAGTAACTTCAGGATTTCTTTGTCTATTGCCATAATTTTTTCTACCGTGAATTTTCTCCTTTGTTGCACACGTCGATAGCTGGGATCAACTTGTAATTTGTGTGTCTCGATCGATGGGTCGATTCCAGTCATGTCCAGTGCGACATGGCAAATATGTGTACCATACTAAAAAACTAATGATTGCTGCGTGTAACTCCCATTCGAGTTCTGCCCCTACAAAGTTCTTCTTGGTGGGGTTGTCGGGGTTGATCCCGAATTCTTCCAACTCCTCTACAGCCGGTTGGCTGGCTATGGACCCGCTTTGTACTCGATGCTCCCGCGTGCATATTGACTTGACGTTTGCAAAGTAACAGTCCTGGGAGGTTTTTTTCTCGCCCCTGGTAGTGTGAATCCTGTGAGGGGCTGGAAATTTGAGCAAATTGATGATATATTAAGGTGATGGCCTTCGTTTTTTGGATCCATGGCCTTCCTAAGATAACATTGTGCGCCGAAGGTGCGTCAACCACTTCAAAATTGTTATTGATGCTCAATCTTCCACAGTAAGTGGGCAGTACGATCTCTCTCAGTTTCGTTGTTCGTTACTATTAAATCCATACAAAGTCCTAGTTATTGGAATCACGTTCCTCGTGGGCCCCTGCATTTCCCGAAGTGCCTTAAGAAGAGGATATAGGCGGAGCTGTAATTATTTCTAACAATCTCATGACTTGGGCGTTGTAGTTGATCATGGTGATGATCAGAGCGTCATGATGAGGGTTCTCTAGTTTGGTAGCATCATCAATGGAGAATTTTATTGTTTTGTGGTTCATCTTATGTCGGGTTAAGCATGATCTATCATTGAGGAATCGATAGGCTCGTTTTGCAAATAATCTAGAGATGTCGCTAATTTCATACCCGCCAGTTATCGAGTGCATAATTTTCTCAGGTTGGGGAGTGTTGTCAGTTGACATGTCATTGTCTTTCTTATCTGGTGGCTTGCCTCTTGTCCTCATCTTTTTGCCTTTCCAGATTAGGAACTCCGTTAGGAATCCTCTCTTGAAGAGCTCGATTACTTCTAAGTGCAAGGCTTGACATTTGCTCGTTAAGTGTCCATGGTCCCCATGGAATTCATAGAATTTCATTGTATCACTAGTCTTGGGGTTCGACTTCATCTTACTGGCCATCAGACGGCTCCACCCAAATCCTTCAAGATGGCATTTACGAGTCGAGTCTCATCAATGTTCAGGTTGTATGGGATCGAACTCGTTCGAACCTCATCAATGCATCGCTCGTTGTAAGAGTAACTACGGTCCGATCTTTTATTGCGAGCCTTGATGTATCTTTTTTCTCCCGCGGGGTCATGGTACGTGCTGGTTTGGGGTCTAGCCCAATCTTATTCCACCAACACGAAGCTACGAAGTATGCGAGATTTTCTTCATTTTTCTCACTATTCGATTGGGCTCGTCTTCCTCCCATTTGATCTAAGCCCAGGCTTTGCTCAATACCATGTCCATTTTGCTACAAGGATATGTGGTGAGCTCCTAGTACCAGTATGAGTCGAAGTTGAGATCATTTCTAAAGGCGTATATTGCAGTCTGCTAGAGATAGTGGGGAACCTCAACTAACTCCTTGTTGAATCTACCTACTTTGTATCTCAAAGACTCGTCATTCTTTTACTCGATGTTGTTAAGGTATTCAGGGTGCGTGCTGAGCCTTCAGCTATTTTGAGTACTAGTATCTAAAGGCTTAGTGAAGCTCAATAAATGAGGCGATCGACCACTTGGGAAGGTTGACGAACCACAGTATAGCTAGGCCCTTGATAAGCTCGTATTTTGCCTCACTTATCACATTGTTTTCTTATTGATTTCTTGCATTTACTTGAGTTTTAGTTAATAATCGAGCATGAGTCAAGTTTATAGGGGTATTATGCTTGCCATGGTGTGTTTTTGCAGGTTTTAGGCCAAATCCAATGGAAACTCGTACCGAAAGCAGCAGATGTTCAAGGAAACAGTCACGACTTCCTCCACAGTCACGACTTTTTGCAGGTTTGAGCACCCTTTGGCAGTACCCTGAAGTCTCCTTTTAGTTTTAGCTCCTCCGCTTTAGTTTCTGTTTTTCATTTTAGTTTTCTCTTGGATTATTGGAGAATTCCTCTTTACTTTTGTTGATGAATCTTTACTTTTTAATGCAATCTTTATTTTTCATTGCTATGTCTTTCTTTAAAATGTTAGGCTAGAACCCTAATAGGTTCTAGGGTTTCTCCATCTGTGATGCATGTTTAGATTCAATTGTTCAAACCCTTAAAATTGGTTTAAATCCTATGTTTTATTTTAAATCTATTCTTCGAAGGATCGAGAGATGAAGATTGAGGTAGGTTTCAGTTATTAATCGAAGGACCGAGAGGTGAAGGTTAGTAATAGGAAGTTAGGGTTTAATGTTTTTTATTATCTGTCCAACCAAGAAGATTTCAATTGTAGGATAAATCTAATTTTTATTGAAATTAATTAACTTTGTGTGATTGAGACCGAGAGAAGATAACCACTAGTTAGTAATTTAGGATTTAATTGCCCGACCAAGGAATTAATTCTACATTAATAGATTTTCCACCAAAATTATCTTTTCTGGGTTTGAATATTTGTTCTTGCATGTTGATCAGATTGGTAGATTTCCCTAGAATCTGTGCTTTTTAATGTTTGAATTTTCTCTTTTTAATTATTTGTCTTGAAAAACCCAAAACCCTAAAATATGATTTGCCCAAACCAAGGTTTTGAAAACTATATTCAGTACATGATTTTCCCTTGTTGCACTATCCCTGTGGGTTTGACAACCTTCGGGTTCTTATAAATTTATTTTCCCTTCGCTATAATCTGTATGCAAATTTTGCATCGATCAAATTGGCGCCGTTGCCGGGGATAGTCAGAAGGCGAATCATTACTGTCTTGTTCAAAGACTTCTGGATTGGGTATTATTTTTCTTATTTTTAATATTTTGCAATTTGGTGTTATTTCTCTTTGTTTTTGGATTATGTTCGTGTTTATATTGTGTGCGTGCGTGTGTGATTTTGTGTTCTGTTTTGACCGACGCACGTGCCACGTCGGTCGACACAGAAAGTCTCCACGTCGGTCGACACACTACCTGGGTCGGTCGACGTGAAATGATTTCTGCCTTGTTTTCTGCGCAGGTGCATGAACACGCGGAACAAAGGAAAGATTCTCGAGCAATTCATATAGAGATTGAAGCAGCCTGCAGGAGAAATAGGAAGAAAGGAAAGAGATTAGATCTTGAGATGGAGCCAAACAACCAAGAAGCCCCTCTGCAAAACATGACACTGGAAGAGCAGAGGCAGTTTGTCAATGAGGTGCAACAACTGAGAGCACAACTCCAAGCAGCTCAAGCAACTCAGGCCAAGCAAGCTGCAAGACTGGTAGAGTTGAACAACAGGCAGATAGTGGTTCCACAGAGGTCCATCTAGGACAGATTTTTACCACAGAAGGAAGAGCCTGGATTCAGAGTGCGGATTGACGCCAATAATTTTGAGTTAAAGACTGGGCTGATTCAGATGGTGCAGTAGAACCAGTTTGGGGGGAGAGCCGTAGAGGACCCTTATGCCCACCTCAACCAGTTCATAGAGGTGTGCGATACAGTGAAGCAGAATGGAGTTTCCCAGGATGTCATCAGAATGAGGCTGTTCTCGTTCTCACTCAGAGACGAGGCATGGTCTGGGTATGCTGGTTTGGACAAGAGTCAGATTGGGACATGGGGGGAACTTCGAGATGAATTCCTCACCAACTACTTCCCACCAAGTCTGCTGCTGAAGAGGAAAGCTGCCATCACGACATTCAAGTAGCTCTATGATGAGTCACTACATGAAGCCTAGAAGAGATACAAAGAGCTCCTGCGACTCTGTCTGGGCATGGAATTGATCTCGAGATGCAGGTTTGCCACTTCTATGAAGGTCTGAATCCTCACATGAAGGAGATGGTGGATGCATCTGCTGGAGGGATACTGATGAAGAAGAGTGGAGCAGAGAGCATGAGATTGTTGGAAAATATGGCCCTGAACAGCCACCAGTGGCCGACTGAGGTGAAGAAGCTTCGTGAAGAAATTGAGAAGTTGGGAACAACGAAAGCTGCAGCTACTACTATTGAGCCTAGCATGGCCATTGTTCCGGTGGAGGCTGACTACATCAACCGGGGTGCAAGCAGTTCATCTGGAGCTGCGAATTTGGAGGTGAACTACATTGGCGGTGGTTATCAGAATAATTACCGAGGCAATCAAGGGTATCATTACAACCATGGGCGATCTCACCCTGGTTTTTCTTATTCTAACCCCTCTGCTACAGAACACCCTCCGCCTGCTTTTGATGTAGGTTCAGGAGGAGAAATTGTGGAGAGAAAGAAGTTCGTGCTGGAGGAGACATTGGAGAAGTTCATCAAGAGCTCGGACAACCGATTTGGCAAAGTGGAGAACGAAGTCAAAGGGATGGCCAATCACATGCAATTGATGACAAAGCATTTGCAGATGATGGACACCCAACTGAGTCAGATAGCTACTACCTTGGGTACTCAGCACAAGACAGGGCAACTTCCAAGCACAACAGAAACAAATCCGGTGAAGGGGAAGTAAGTAAATGCCATCTTGCTGCGATCCAGAAGGAGATATGAAGGCCCGAGCAACCCGGATGGAGATTTGGAAGCAGAGAAGGAGGAAAATCCCGCGCAGGATCTCTCTGTTTCAACCGAGATGGAATCTATCCCGGTCGACACAGAGAGAGGCAGGACGACGGAGATAGAGAGGAGCCCGGCCGACACAGAGGCTTCCATCCCTATCGACGCAGGCCCATCACGGCCGACACAAAAAGGAAATAGGACGGCTGAGACAGCCTTGTCTCGGTCGAAACAGGGGCCCAAACTGGGCGAGAAAGAAAAAGAGAAGGAGGAAAGAAGAGCTGATCTGGTGCCTCTTATGCCTTTACCGCAGAGATTCGCAAAGGAAAGGGAAGTTTCTAAATTCACTCATTTTGTTGAAAATCTTAAAAAAGTGAATATTAACATTCCTCTTGTTGAAGCTCTCAGGGAGATACCGGGATACATGAAATTCCTCAGAAGGTTGATGAATGAGAAGAAGCAGTTCCTGGAGAATGAAACAGTGAAGATACATGAGGAATGCAGTCTCCTATTGCAAAAGTAGATCCCATTCAAGAGATCTGACCCAGGCTGTTTCTCGATACCTATCGAGATTGGAGGAAGAGAGTTTCAAAATGTACTCTGTGACACCAGGGCGAGCATCAATCTGATGCCCTGGTCCATCTACAAGAAGCTCGAGATTGGGGAGATGAGAGCCACCACGATCATCCTTCAGACGACGGACCGATCTGTGTCCAAGCTTAAAGGTATTGTTGAGGATGTTCTTATTAGAGTTGGTCACTTGATTTTTCCTGCAGATTTCATTGTCCTTGAGATGAAGGAAGATGCCAACACACCCATGATCTTGGGAAGAGAGTTCCTCGATACAGCCGGAGTCCTTATCGACTGAAGGAAGGGGGAGATCACTTTGCGAGGGAATGAAGAGTCTATTACCTTCTGCATTGACAAGAACAAGAGGAAAGGAGAGTGCAACCAGATCAAGGCTACTGAAGAAGAAAAAGAGGAAGGAGATGATACACCGGGGGAAGAAGAAGAAGCCATCCGGTGGGAACGAGGAAACGAAGCAGTGAAATCGGCAATTAAGCTGCCTCATTCCGAGTATACCACCATCATTCAAAACTGCCGGGTCTTCATGATAGATTCAAGGGGTCGACGAGTCTGGACTCAACTGCCATGGTTATTTGAGGTATCATCGAGCCGCGACGTTAAATCAAGCACTTGTTGGGAGGTAACCTAATTTTTTTACATGCTTTCTTTTAATTTCCGTCATTTGTCTTTTCAATTATCGTTTTTATTTCCGTTGGTGTGATTTACTTTATTTTAGATTTCTGTTTTTGCTTTTTTCTGTTGTTATTTTCAAAAAAAAAGGAATAGTGTTTGTTTCAACCGACGCAGACCTGGCGTCGGTCGACACAGGCAGCTCGACGTGGAACACTTCGACCAGTGAGGAGGGATGACAAGAAGGCTCCACGTCGACCGACGCAAAGCCCGTGTCGGTTGATGCGGAGTGCCAACAACCAAAATCTCACGTCGCGCAATTTCTGAAGGTTCTGGGATAAAAAGTTGGTGTATGAGACCAACATCGAGGTACAGTTTCACTCCTACTCTGATGTTCAAACTTATTCTCTCTATCAATCGAATAAGTTTGGGGGGAGGAGGACTTGGAGTTGAAACTATTTCTTCCCTTTTATTTAATGCTTTCAGTGTGTTTAAATTTATGCTTAGTTTAAAATTTTTATTGCATTTGTTGAATAAAATTGTGATTTTGTGAGAAGATTTGCGTAGCTATGAGATAACCCTAGCAAGAATGCAAGATTTGAATTGATTGACTTGATTATGCAATTATTGTGATAGTGGTTGAGTATGCCTATGACTGTAGAAAACCGCATGATTACTTGTTTTGAAACTTACAAAGGCATGATGTTTGATGATGATTTGATGTTTACTATGGAAGAATTGTTGTCCCAAGTGTGAGTTTTTGAGCCTGAAATCGATTGTGAGTGTGTCTGCATTATTGAGTATCTCTAGAACTTGCTTTGTTTCAGTTTCAAGACTGCTAAGTGTGCACATGTTTAGGAAATGATTTTAGGCCATCTTTGTTTAGCCTATTTATCCCATACATTGTCCTAATTGAACATTTATCCCTAGTAAGCTCTTTTGAGCGTATGTGTTTTCTTTCTTTGTCTATGAGTTGGAAAATGATAGGGGAATCAACTCTTGTCTATGAGAGTGAGTTGGGATATGTTTGAGGAAGGATAAGATATTATTAGAAGGTGAAAAAAAAAAGGAGAAGGTTGGGCTCTAGAAAAAATATAGAAAAGTGAAAAAAAATGTGTTTATGTGTGTTATTTATCCTTATAAGCCCAAATGTATACTACAAAATTGTTTAGAGCATAAAAGGATGTGTGAAAAAGAAAAAAAAAGAGAGAAAAATAAATAAAAGAGCCTTGGTTTTTATTGAATATTATAGGAGATAGGTGGATATCAATAGATAGTGGTTTGATTGATTGAGGATTACTTGATTGATTTCAGTCACTTGACCAAATGTTTCCCTACCTTTCACTAAAAAGACTACATTACAACGTTGAATAAAGTCTTTTCTGATCTAAGACTTATGTACACATATTTGCAGTGGAGATTTAGAATATTTGCAAGCCAATGGTAGAACTTGATTTGCATGACTTGTGTGATCTCATATTATCCTAAACACTTGAGTGAATGAGTGGAAACACTTCCCTTGTGAGTCTTCCATGGTTTACTGATTTTCTGATTCTTACAAAGTGTTGATGTTTTGTGGATTTACGAGTTTGATTGTGATGAATCTTGTGAGGCATTGCACTTCTCTTCTACTTGAACTTTTGATTCATTCTTTTGTTGATTGAGGACAATCAAGTGTTTAAGTTTGGGGGGTTAATAAGCTCGTATTTTGCCTCACTTATCACATTGTTTTCTTATTGATTTCTTTCATTTACTTGAATTTTAGTTAATAATCGAGAATGAGTCAAGTTTATAGGGGTATTATGCTTGCCATAGTGTATTTTTGTAGGTTTTAGGCCAAATCCAATGGAGACCCGTACCGAAAGCAGCAGATGTTCAAGGAAATAGTCACGACTTCGTCCACAGTAGGAATCCGAGCTAATGGATTTTGCTACAATACCATGTCCATTTTGCTACAAGGATATGTGGTGAGCTCCTTGTACCAGTATGAGTCGAAGTTGAGATCATTTCTAAAGGCGTATATTGTAGTCTGCTGGGGATAGTGGGGAACCTCAACTAACTCCTTGTTGAATCTACCTACTTTGTATCTCAAAGACTCGTCTTTCTTTTACTCGATGTTGTTAAGGTATTCAGGGTGCTTGCTGACCCTTCAGCTATTTTGAGTACTAGTATCTAAAGGCCTAGTGAAGCTCAATAAATGAGGCGATCGACCACTTGGGAAGGTTGACGAACCACAGTATAGCTAGGACCTTGATAAGCTCGTGTTTTGCCTCACTTATCACATTGTTTTCTTATTGATTTCTTGCATTTACTTGAGTTTTAGTTAATAATCGAGAATGAGTCAAGTTTATAGGGGTATTATGCTTGCCATGGTGTGTTTTTGCAGGTTTTAGGCCAAATCCAATGGAAACTCGTACCGAAAGCAGCAGATGTTCAAGGAAACAGTCACGACTTCCTCCACAGTTGGAATCCAAGATAATGGAGCACAAAATTGGAAAGATATTTGAGTTAGATTTCCAATGCAACTAGAATCTGGTCACTCGGAGTTCGGGAGTGAGAGTTATGGCAAAAACCGTGAGATTGCGCAGAAGGATCACAAGAGGGAAAATGTCTCTGTTTCGACCGACGTGAAGGCCACGTTGACCGATGCAAGGGGATCCGCATCGACCGAGATGAACCCTACGTCGATCGAGATGGACCCAGAAAAGGAATTTTCGAGATTTTTATGGTTAAATCATATTTTTAGCCCTAGATCCCAATTTATACACCTCTACCTCTATAAATACTTGTTTTGCTCGAATTTTTAGCACCCTTTGGCAGTACCCTGAAGTCTCCTTTTATTTTTAGTTCCTCCCCTTTAGTTTCAGTTTTTCATTTTAGTTTTCTCTTGGATTATTGGAGAATTCCTCTTTACTTTTGGTTATGAATCTTTACTTTTTAATGCAATCTTTATTTTTCATTGCTATGTCTTTCTTTAATATGTTAGGCTAGAACCCTAACAGGTTCTAGGGTTTCTCCATCTGTGATGCATGTTTAGATTCAATTGTTCAATCCCTTAAAATTGGTTTAAATCCTATGTTTTATTTTAAATCTATTCTCATCGAAGGATCGAGAGATGAAGATTGAGGTAGGTTTCAGTTATTAATCAAAGGACCGAGAGGTGTAGGTTATTAATAGATAGTTAGGGTTTAATGTTTTTGATTATTTGTCCGACCAAGAAGATTTCAATTGTAGGATAAATCTAATCTTTATTGAAATTAATTAACTTTGTGTGCTTGAGACCGAGAGGAGATAACCACTAGTTAGTAATTTAGGATTTAATTGCCCGACCAAGGAATTAATTCTACATTAATAGATTTTTCACCAAAATTATCTTTTCTGGGTTTGAATATTTGTTCTTGCATGTTGATCAGATTGGTAGATTTCCCTAGAATCTGTGCTTTTTAATATTTGAATTTTCTCTCTTTAATTATTTGTCTTGAAAATCCCAAAACCCTAAAATATGATTTGCCCAAGCCAAGGTTTTGAAAACTATATTCAGTACATGATTTTCCCTCGTTGCACTATCCCTGTGGGTTCGACAACCTTCAGGTTCTTATAAATTTATTTGCCCTTTGCTATAATCTGTATGCAGATTTTGCATCGATCAGCCCTTAAGGTTGGAGTCAATGTTTTTGCACATGCATGCCTCTCTTAGCGCGCTCGGAATTGAGGTCGTGAGCATCTATTGCTTTTAAGCACAATGTGGTCCACAGGGTCGGTCTTGTCGTCGTAGAGGGTAAAGGTCGGAGGTGAGAAACATTCAGGGATGTCGGTGCTTGTAATAGCTTGGGTAAAAAGTGAGTCTTCGTACCTATTCCATGTGATGGTAGGCTCGGGGATAGCACTCCCGGAATCTGGGTAAACATTGAGTTAAATAGTGCCAACCGAGCCTCGAACCGTCTTTTGTACTTGGCTCCAAGATCTGTTATCTAGAAATTTCTCTCACGGTTGTCAGTCCTCGGATCATAGTTGTCGTGATTGCCCTCACTTTTGTTGACCTAGTCGTGCGGTGTGGTATTTCCTTCGGCTACAAATGACTAGGGATCGTTGGTGCGGTGCTGCTTCTTGGGATTCGGCATTTGTTGGGGCGAGAGTTTATTTTCCTTTTGCAGGGTCTAGTTTGCCGCTTGCAGATTTACTATCCTCACGTTAATGGACCTTTAGTTGATTTGCATCTGTTCGATGAGTGGGGCGATGGTTGTGTCAGTCGTTGTCCTGGTGTTCGACGTGGATGCTACTACTTGACTCATTGTTGTGGCCTGAGTTGAGTGTTCACCATTATCTCTAGCTTCGCCAACAGTGTCATGTTTATTTTAATACTACTGAGAGGCGGAATTAGCTAATTTGGTGGTTGAATTCTATTCGGCAGCAGAATCGGCTGGTTGACGGCGGGTTAAGTCCTATTTGGTGGTAGAATTAGTTGTTTCATAAGTTACGTTCTCCTCACATTATTGCCTGTCATTTCTCTAAAAATTTGATTCTAAGGGCCCCAAGGTTGACGCCAAAATGTTGAGTTTCGAAATCAAATTGATCAAGGCCATTAGAATCGGGTTAGAAAAAATAATAGATATCACAAAAATGAGAATTAAATACGAGGAATAAGAGGAGGAGAACGCAAACCGACGTCGCACGTGATTTGTATAAATGTTTAATTTTTTATAAGACGGGTGCAACTAAGAGTGAATAAATCTTGACAGAAATTCGGCTAGCATACCATGTAAATAGAATGAATTAAAAACTAACAGGGTTTCCCTTTTATAAACATAAAAGGAGCCCGTTATAGGAAATACAACCCTAGCTAAACCTAGTTAAGCTCGCCATGACCCCGGTTTTATCGAAGCTGACTCCGAAAATCCTAGGGTCAGTTACAACTACCACAAATTTGTCTTTGTTGGTTGTTCTTAACCACTGGCTCAAGGTCGGTAAAAAGTTTGGGTTCGTTGTCGTCTATAACCTCAGGGGTTTGCTGTTAGTCGACAACGGGGTCGATATAGGACCCTTCTGCGGAGTCGATATTGGACCCTGCTTGATGTCGTTATTGCTTGTTGGTGGTCTTTTACTGAGTTTTGGGCTTGGCTTGGCTATGTTGTAGGCTACTGGGCTATTTTTTCTAGGTCGGCCTGTCGCGTGCCGGGTTGATTCCGTTTGATTTTGGCCGATTGGGCTTGGCCTAAACAAGTAGCATTTTTTAAGCATACAAGTTTGCATTATTAGTTGTATTATGATGCAATAACTATAAGTTCTATTTTTTTTATTGTCAGAGTTGTCTCTATTCTTTCTTGAGAAAACTCTTTCAAACCTTTTAAAGGTCAAACTTTCACAACGTTTGATGAATGTGATGAATTCAACAAAAAATATGCAAAGAACAAAACATGGATTAGGAAGGATATAATAGAGTGATTGAGATATTTAGAACATAGTTGTTTATTTTTCTAATATAATGTTGTTTTATATAAGAATTACATATGCATTATTTCACATGTAAAGGTATCTTAGTAATTAAACATTTAAGTTTGAAAAACCATCTTCTCTATCTTTAGATCTAAACATTATTTCTCATGATTTTCTCTTTCCTCCCATTATAATCATACGATTATATCTTTCTCGATTCAAATCTATTTTTTACGAATCATGTATCAAATTCAACACATTTTTACGACAATTCATATGATATCCATATTGAATATGTTAAATTTAGAAGATTCGCACGAAAATCATGATTTTATATTCAATTGTTATATGTTCATTATATTTACGTTCACGATAAAAAATGCATCAATTACGCATAAAAAATATTCCCAAATATCTGCATTTTTTTGCATCAAATGATGCATTCTTAACTTGAATAAGATACATTTTTATTTTAAAGCATATGCATTTTTGTATTCATATTGAGTGCATTTTTTGCATTGATTATATGCTGCAGTTTATGCCCAAATTATTGCATTTTTTTACATCGAATGTATGCTTATTCTATTTTATGAACCGCACGAAATGAAATTTTTGAATATATTTTTTTCAAATTTTTACCCTTTTATGCATTGATTATGTGCAAAAAATACACCGAAAATTGGACAGAATTTGTTTGATCTGAGCCATCGATTGCAATATTTAATGACTCAGATTTTTTCGTATTGAACATGGAAAATCATATTATCATATATATATATATATATATATATATATATTGGATTGTTTTATTGTAATGATGGAAGGGGTGAACATGTGAATAGGTGGGTACGTGATTTGTCTTAAGGCAAGGGACAATGTACGCCAGAAGCTTATATCCATAAATACATATACCTATATATAAATCTATAACTATTTAACTTTTATTTTGTGACATCTCGTGATATACTATTCACTATGCATATCATATCTTAATCTGGATTATTTATTTTATTGATCCAATTGTTACTATAATTCAGGATTTATTTGATTAATACGATAATTAGGTTCTTTTAGTAATTTAGCTTTTAAATTTAAGTAACCGTCAATAAGTTTTCTTAGATCTAAATATTTTCTCTCTCCAAACAAGTTAATTATATCTTTCTCGATTCAAATCTATTTTTATGAATTATATATCAAATTAAACGTATTTTGACGACGATTCATATGAATACTGCAGATGTTAAATTTATAAAATTCGCACGAAAATCTTCATTTTATATTCAACTAGTATATGTTCTTCTATGTATTTAAAAATAAATCAATTTCGCATAAAAAATATTCCTAAATATCTGCATTTTTTGCATCAAATGATACATTCTTAACTTAAACAAGATGTGTTTTTATTCTAAAACATATACATTTTATATTCATATTGAGTGCATTTTTTGCACTAATTATATTCTGCATTTTTATGCCAAAAATATTATATTTTGTACATCGAATATATG
This sequence comes from Plectranthus barbatus, assembly GCA_026898455.1. Lineage (NCBI taxonomy): Eukaryota > Viridiplantae > Streptophyta > Magnoliopsida > Lamiales > Lamiaceae > Plectranthus > Plectranthus barbatus. Next base: position 474,418 of record JAPKLW010000132.1, on the reverse strand, counting down.
CATATTATGTTTTATGAACTGCACGAAATGAAATTCATGAATATGTATTTTACTCATTTTTTGTCCTTGAATGCTAGATGGTAACACAAATAATGCACCAAAATTAGGACATATTTAAATTAATTTTATGCGTTGATTTTGATTTTAAATGGTCAAAATTTATTCTTATTTAACACCTGAGAATACTTTAACTCATAATCACTTTCCTCTCTCTCTCTCTCTCTATATATATATATATATATATATATATATATATATATATATATTTATAGAGCAGTGATTATATGTTAAAGACTCTCCCCATGTTTAATAAGAATAAATCTGGATCCTTTATTTTGTTGATCCAATGGTTATGATAATTCAACACTTATAAAAAAATAAGGTAATTCGGGTATCTTAGTAATTTAGCCTTTAAGTTAGAGTAACCGTCTTCTCTATCTTTTGATCTTAAAAATCTCTCTCCAATTTTCTCTTTCCTCCCATTATAATCAAATGATTATATCTTTTTTAATTTAAATCTAATTTTTACGAATCATATATCAAATTAAACGTATTTTTACAACGATTCATATGATATCCATATCAAATATGTTGAATTTGTAAGATTCGCACGAAAATCATAATTTTATATTCAGCTGGTATATGTTCATCATTATATTTACGTTCAGGATAAAAAAAATGCATCAAGTACGCTTAAAAAATGTGCTCAAATATTTGCTTTTTTGCATCAAATGATGCAATTTTAACTTGAATAAGATGCATTTTTATTCTAAAGCATATGCATTTTTGTATCCATATTGAGTGCATTTTTATAATTGATTATACGCTGTAGTTTTATGCCCAAAATATCGTATTTTTAACATCTCATGTGTGCATATTATGTTTTATGAACTGCATGAAATGAAATTATTGAATATATATTTTTTACATTTTTGCCCTTGAATTCTATATGGTAACACAAATAATGCTCCGAAATTGGGACATATTTAAATTGATCACATGCGTTGATTTTATCTTTAATGGTCCAGATTAATTCTTATTTAATAGCTGAAATATTTTAATATATAATCACTACCCTATATATTGTTAGGAATTTCTATAGAAATATCCTTCCTGTTTCTTATGTTTTGGTGGGTCAAAGTATGTAAAGGTCATCTTAGATAGTTTCAGCTTAGATGAAAAATATAAAGTCCAGTATATGATCTTTTATCAAGTTGTAAGCAGATACTAATTTAGAGACTAGACTAACCAATAAGTCTAGTTTGTGTAAAACAGTCAACAGGTTAAGGCACAGTAAAAAGCTTAGAAAAACTTGAGTCTAGCGGAAGTATGGATTTCGCCAAGTAAGAATCCAACAAGTATGAAAAAAATCAATCAAACCATACTTAACTGCAAAGGGGAACATACATACTTCAAAGGGTGACATCATCTGTATGGAGTCGCAAGTACGACATCACCAGCATAGACTTCATAGTCTAGGTCCCAGCACAGGAAGACAAGAGGAAATGCATGAGGAAAGTACTGAAGAAGAATACACTTAAGGATTGGAGAAGCCTTAAAGTATGCAAGGATAAAATTTCAAGTTTCGCTACCTAAAGCAACCAGTTCGGGCTTCCTCATAGTGGCTAATACTGATGTTCTGACAAAAAGTCAAACCATCGCCGTCAAAGTCAGAAAAAGGCAGAGCAGGTGTAGACCGTCTGAAAAGCATCACCTATCCTCCAAACCTTACAGCCAATAGGGATATGTGATTGTACATCTTCCAATTTGTCTATAATGGACATTTATTTCAAACCTTCAAATCCCACGGCTATAAATATTGGACAAATCAATAAAAGAAGGTTACGCTTTCATGATTCACAACATACACATACGAGTTCTTAACACAATCTGCAATCTTATACCGAGAGATTCAAGTTTCACACAGTAAGCTTACCTTCGAGGTTGCTAAACTTTTCATGTGTCATTTGAGTGAACATGAGACTCAGAATCTCAGCATTTTTCAGTGACTTCTTGGTAGTCTTTCTCTCCAAGGAAGACTACAACAGTCGAGTATGTCTTGTACTCTGACTCCTATGGGCAATCTTCCACAAAAGAGATAGTTCACGGGGAACTATAAAACACCCCATTCTGGCTACGAGGAAGTAGAATGGTGCGCCCACACTTTGAGCAGCTGCGATGTGTAGAACCTAGCAAGGATCAGGCAAATGCGCTTGTGGATCAGTGGATGAATAATTCACCGACAAACAATAGATCATAGGAGAACCTTTAACAATTCAAAGCTAAGTGGATTACCAGAACAAGTGTCCGAAGAGTGGACATATGAAGGTTTAGTACAAACCACTATAAATCTATTTGTTAGTTACTGGTTTATTTACTTGTCTATCAACATAGTTAGATTTCATTTTGAAAACCAACACTTAAGTGTTTTAGTATACACTGAATACTGACACTAAAACGTAGCCGACACTAAGTACCTGAAAAATATTTGACAAACCAAGTTGACTCGTCACCATCATCTCAAATAAGTGCAAGTTTACCGATTAACAACTTACTGAATTATTTTTTCGGGTGATATGTGCGTAAAATGACCTTTATTTCGATGTTTGTGCATGCGTTTTTGCACTCATTTTATGTAATGCCCCGCATTTTAATTTTCAAATTTATCGTTGTAAAATGACTGATTTCCAATAAATTATTCTATCGATGCGTGTTGGGAAATTATTCCTGAATCTTCCTTAGGACAATATTATAAAAGGTTTTGTTAGATCAAACCTTAGTAGATGGTCGATCACTTCTGAACTCTAGCATAGACTAGCAACTCTTGTAATGTCCTGTATAGGTGAATATTGAGTTGTAATAGAACAAGTTGCTAGAAGCACCTCCAGCAAACATCAGAGGATGCTAAAGAGAAAGAAGGGTTGTGGTAGCAGAATGCTGAGGAGTCAACATTTTCTAACACACCGCAAATTGCTAAAGGCATTAGAAATCTAAAGTTGAAGTTAGCAGAATACTAAAAGAGAACTAGCAGACCGTCCCGTAGAAGCTCAGCAAAGCAAAGTTTAAACACGGCTGCTACACCGTATTTCTGACCCACCAATGCGCGAGGACTTAACCTGTCAGAAGTAGGTCGGAAAGTCCGTACGAAGTCAGAAAAAGTTGGTGAAAGTCTACCTGGTTTTAGACGAAAGATCCGTTGTGTCTAACGGATATGGAGATTCAAGTTTTGAATCTCCAACTATGAAAGATAAGTCAAAAGGAAGAAAAGACTACTGCTCATTCATACACTAACTCGCACTTGAGAGATTCCAAAACACAAAAAGCAAAAACACTTGTGAGCAGTCTGTTGAAAGCTACTGACCTGATACATTGAAAGCCTTCAACAACCAAAGTGTCCCATTGAATATCTGATACTTATTTCGTAAGATTCTTGAATTGATTTGAGAATCTTCAATCATTGGGATTACTTCTTTTATTGGAAGTATCTAGCAGTCAATTCTTGAAAAGGGATTGATTAAGACGGACATTGAAGTCGCAATTGAAGGACAGTTCGGAAGGAACTTTAAACCTTCCAAAAGTGGTAAGAGCAAGTTTGACGAAGGTGCGCCCTTGACTCAGCCGGAGCCACACCTGAGAAGTTCGGGGTATTGGATGATAGCCGTGGAGTAGCCAGACCTAACATCGACAGCCTGCTATACTAGAAAGGCAACTCTTTGTACACCGTATACTTAGTGAAAATCTTAGCGATTCGGCTAAGGAGTGGACGTAGATCATTTGATCGAAGAACTATAAACTCTCTGTCTTTGGGCTATTTACTGTTTTATTGATTACTGTGCAACTGTGATTTGAAACCCAGCAACGGAGTTGCTAGTGTATAACTGCAAAAAGAACTTAAGTAAACTCGAATAAAACATCATTTGAAAATAACCTAAAGTGCAAGTGAATGTTATATTATTCCGCTGCATTTCATGTTTGTATTTTATCACTTCCACGACGACTCTGATTTTAGGGACCAACAATGCATAATCAACTTTATTATAAGAATGTACACGATCCCATGCAATCCATGCAAAACCATGCAAATGCATTCATTTTTGAGCTAACGTTCTACGAATATTTGAATGTCGAGATATTATCTGTTATATCGGAAAGGCTTTAATGATCGAATGACCAATGGTGTCACATCGTATAACGTATTTTCGTAGAATTTAATGTCGATAACATTCGATTGATCGAAGGGCTCACATCATGAAAAAGCAAGTCATGTAATTAATGCAATTACCTAGAACTTATATCTTTTGCTTGAGAAGTTTATGTTCTTCCATCTTTGAAATCAAACATGAGTTGTGCTAGATAAGATGATTTGGAAAGATATACATATATATATATAACCATAGAATGATGATGAACCATTTAAGGGTCTGACCATGAAGTAAAATGAGCTCATAGCATGATAGAACCCGTTTTTGTACACTTTCTGAATAATTATGCATATTACTAAAATCCCGTGCAAACTGGACAAAAAGTTTGATCATGGAAGACAGGGAAAAAGAACTTATACCAAGCTGAGTTTTGTATATGTCACACTTTAAGATGTTAAGAGTATTTTCCAATTTGTTTCACTTAAAAATTTTAAGCGGTTTGAAAGATAAATGCCTTACAAAATCAAGTATCATTTTGTGGCAGTCTGCCTTCATGGTATTGTGAAGAAAAATGTAATAATATTTTGCACTTGAATAATTACATGCTTAAATTAGTCTCACTAAGGAGTATCTCTGTGAAATTTCAGATGAAAATACCTTGTATTGAGGTCGTGGTGAATTTTTCAAATCAGATCCCTGTTTCTCAACACATTCAGACCCCCATAAATGATTAAACTCCCCCGACCTAACCGTAACACACTTTAGAGATCCGTCAATTGAAGAACGAACCTCAATTAGTATACTATGACAATATAGAGTATGAGCATGATAGAATTAATGAACATTAAGTTATGGTTTTTGGTTGCTCTCTACGCATAGCTGAAAGTTAGCAAATTTTATAAGTATGAGGATTTATTTCTCAAGTACACATCTATGATCTAATGAGGCATCATAGGATCATTAAACATGTTATAACTGGTATAAGTGCCTATTAATCTTTTCTATACTTGAATTTAAGTAATAGAGCCGTATGAAGTTGCATAATTACATGTTTGCAAACTTGATAAGAACAATGAATATGAGCAAATTTCATTTATACAAGCATGCTAATCAAATGAAATGAGTTAAATAGATTGTTGAGTTGATTATGATGTATGATTTGAATTGAACACCTAGTAATTACATGTTAAATTTTAGGTGTTGTTCATTTGGGATATAAGGCATCCACTAGTGGAACAAAGTAAGCCGAGCATTTATCGAATAAGGTGGGCACTAATTTCCAATAAAATGAAAACAAATAACAGTTTGATTTCGAGCTTCGAGCTCAAATGATGAAATGAAAAACATGTTTTTATTTTAAAGCTTATGTCATTTCCTAAATGTTTTATGCTTATCTATCTGTCCTCTAAGTTGGAGGATCTCCACTTAGGGAAGAACATGTGAAAAAATAGTGTGCATGCTTAATTGTAACGATCATGTCCTGGTAGTGAAAAAGATTCCAGTGATTAGTGCACTGTGATGTCGACACGTTAAGGTAGCGCCTTATCGTGAATGTGCATCGTGACCGGTGTAGGTGGCCACCTCCCGGATCACACGTGTTTGCAGATAGTATAACTTGTGAATTGAAAATAATTGTGGCATCAGAAAGATAAATAGTTTTGGCACGATGGGAAGAATTTTCAAAAGTAAAACCCCATGCGTGGCCGTAATATAAAGGCATGACATAAAACCAATTTTTATATTTTTGAGCATTTGTCCACTGGGTACCTTCAAGTACTCAGCCATGTATATTATTTCTAAAGTATGCAGATTGACGGTGGTGACGACGGCGAACGAGTTTGCTTGGCAAAGACTCTCCTCTTTTGTAAAAGATAGAACTTAGAGAATACATCTTCATATGTACTCTCCCTTTTTAAACTTTCCGTTGCTAGAAAAATTCTTATCTTTTGCTTACTTTTTGATGAGAATCTGAATCTGAATCTTGTTGTCCGAAGAGCCTCGATCCCTCTTCGGAGAGGCGCCTTTAGATTATCCGTGTGTTTGGATGTCTTATTCTGTTTATAATCATGCTATCCATTTTCCCAAACACACCTATCACGTATTTCTCCCCGATGCGCCTCATGAAATATCCTTTATTTAAATCGGGGCGTGACATTTTACTCCCATATCATATGCTTTTGTCTTCTTCTTTTATGTTTTTGTGTTTTGTGTTCAGATGCATATTCTGGTCGATCCTGCAGATTTCGGTTGATCCGTGATGTTCACAGGAATATTCCAGTTGATCTTGTAGCTCCGGTCGATCCGTGCTGTTCAAAGGAATATTTTGGTCGATCTGGATCCATTTTGGGCAATCCGGAACATGTTGTTTGACGGTTTTTCAATTTCAAGCCATTCCGGACAATCCAATCTTGTCCCGGGCGATCCGGGGCACTGCCAACTCATTATATAAAGGGGGAAACTCACACTTTTGAGAAAAACTTCAAAACTTTTGTTATTTTTACACAAAAATTAGTTAGATTCTCTACATTTCCCTCTTCAATCTCCTTCCGAACCAAAACCAAGGTGTTTAAGAGTTGATTCAACTTCATTTGGTGAATAATTGAAGAAACCAATGGTAAATCAAGACCAAATACTCAATTTGGGGAAGAAATCTCTTGTTTATTCAATTGTATTGGTATGTTTTCAATTCCAAATTGTAATGAGCCAATCATTAGGTATGATGTTCTAAACTTCTTTTGGATGTTGATTTGAATAAACATGTGTGATAATTATGTTAAATTGTGTATGTTTACCTCCCTCTATGTGATTGAATCATGCTAGATCTTATTCCTATTCACCTAGGTGTAGGTAAGGAGCCAGCTTAGTGATAATTGACGTGAATATTGCAGCCAATACTCGGATAGGAACATCGTGAATAGCATGTATTCTTGTGTTCCTCGATCTAATCCTTGTGCGGAGGAAGGGCATAGGATAATGATTTATGTGCCATAGGGAGTGAGTTAGAAGCCGATAACGTAGCTGTTTGAGGTTTTTAACATCATCTACTATCAATTCGCCGTGATAGGGGATTGGCTAGTGTAGGGTAATAGTCCATCCATTTAGGGATTAAATTGTGTTTGCATCTAAGTTCAACCTAATTGGAGCACATTTGCATTCTCATCAACATCCATTCTATCTCTATCGAGTGTTTGTGAGTCTTGTTCTACCAAGTTGTTATTGAAATTTAAGAATTGCTTGTAATTTCCTTTCAATGAATGATGAATGTATTGTTTGCTTTATATGTTGTTTCTAGTTAGTTTGAATTCAAGTTTAGGATATTAGATCAAAACTTAATGATTTTAATTGTTCCTAGCAATAAGAATCCACACAATTAGATAGTACTCCTTAGGGTGAAGCGAGTAAGTTCCTTGGATTGATTTTATTACTTGATACACATTAGATTTGAGCAATCAATTTTAGTGTCATCATCGGGCTATGCATATATTTTATACTCTAACAAATCAGAACCAACAAGTGGTGTCAGAGTGGTAAGTCCTGACAGACAGATTATTTTGAGTCGCTTAGGACTGGTATTTATTCCATGCATACCTTTTGGCTGTTATATTCTAGCTCATGTTGAACCATGATGAATATGTTAAAGCTGCAACCGTACAATCAGAAAAATATGAACTGAGGAAGAAAAAGGTCGTTCATCCAGCAAAAAAGTATACATCCCGAAATGATAGAGGTATTAGAAAATGGACAAATCAATATTACAAAAACCTTTCCAACTCTTGGAGATGTAGGTGCAAAGATTGTCGAGAAGTCGTATGAAGAATGGAGTCTAGAGGACAAAAGAAGAAACCAACTCAACTCCGTAGCTCTAGAAGCCATACTATCCTCCCTTCCTGACGCCTTGGTGGACAAAGTCATACAATACAATAGTATGACTAATCAAATGAAGCGGAACAAACTGAAAGTGTGCATCGACAAATATGAGTCGTTCAAGATGCAACCTGGAGAGACTCTAAATGAGATGGAGAAAAGATTTAATGCCATTGTCAGCGAGCTTAAGGCATTGGATATGCCATACACAAATGCAAATCTTAATGCAAAGATCCTGTAAAAAATGCCAAAGGAGGACTGGTTCGTCATGACAACTTTGCTAAAATAAAAAGATTTGTCCCAAAAGATGACTAAGGAATTGTTTGCCCAACTGCAAGCCCATGAATGGGACATTCAAATTGTGAACAAGAATGAAGCCAAACGGATAGCCAGCTTGTTGGATTATATACTGAAAGCATATATGATTAAGTGTTTTGTACACCGGTCTTCATATATGTTGCTGCAACAATACTCGCTATCTGATGAAACGAACATACAACGAACCATAATATCCTATTATCTCGCCTAAACGGATGATCATATGGTGTGTAGGAGATCACAGAGGATCATATGAATCATTTGACCTAGCGAGATATAAACAGTATCACAGCTGAGACAGTCCCTGGATAGGTTGTCAGTCTAAGCTGCGGCACATCGGTTCATAAGTGGGCTTATCCTAACTACTTGATGTGTCGGTACATGGGTATGTATTGATGGGATCAACAGTGGGATGTGCCATTCTCATTGACATATGAATGAGCCAGATCCCTAACATACTTCCTATGATCTTAAATCTAACTGAAGGATAAAGGGCACACACAGATTGACCACACTTTGATTTACTAGAGTTGCGAGTCTTACATGTACTCTAATACTTGTATTTTGGGTGTTGGCAATTTGTGTGTGGTCTGCTTAGGCTGGATGTTTAGGTAAGCATATCCATTTCAGGATGATGACATTCCCTGAGGAGCTCACAAGGTTCATTATGCTAAACCCTGCAGGTTGAATTATTTAATTCAAGCATAAGTGAAAAGGAGTGAGTGGTATTACTCAGGAAATAAGAGATTAATTAATTGTGGCTGATTGTCATAGGCCAAATTAATTAATGAATGTCTAAAACCTTAAATATGTGGATCATGTTAGTTTGGTGCAACCCGTTCCTAATAACGTGGTAATAAAGGGGCGAGTCAGCATTGTTACCCTGGTGAAGGTTAAAACAATGTTTTATTAATTAATTATGTTCTGGGTTGAACAAGGAAGGATTAATTAATAAAGAGGGCCCACTTTATTATTTGCATCTGGTCCTTGGTCTGGCCCATGATCTGCTCATGCCCATTAGGGTTAGGGTTTCTCAAAACCCTAACACTATATAAAGGCCTTCTCTCTATCAGATCAACAAGGGTTTTTTAGTATATTGAAAATTGAGAGAGAGTGGCGGCGGCGATCCAGAGGGAGAAATTGATCGTTTTCTCCAGATCTCGAATTCAACTTGGTAGATAATCCTCACCATATTTCCAAGGAGCAAGGGAACAGATCAGAAGATCAGATCTGTAGGAACAACTGTCCATCGCCGGCGTTCTATCTCAGATCTAAGGTTATTTCATCGTTATTGGCTCCGATCTAGATCTGTAGATCAAATGGTGAAATCAGGTACTCTCTAATCCATTCCTTGCAATTAATATTGTAGGAGCATGCATAGGTTCGCATGGTTTATTTAATTGATATTTGTTCCTGGTATCTTAAGAACGATCATTGGCAAGAAATTCATTAATGGCAACTTGTGTTGTCCATTGTAGACTCAAACCCTACAATTGGTATCAATGCCAGGTTCATGTTCTTAGGCTCTATCTTGTATAGATTGAGATTAAATAAATATGTATGTTCATGGATGAATTTAAATTTTCGTGAATGTTTTTGGTCTCGTTGCCTTTTCATTTTTGGATCTGTTTTTCACAACGAGAAAATTTGTGGTTAGATTTAATAGGGAAAATCATTTAATAGATTTAGATCTATTTTTGTATTTTCTATTTTTTTTAATCTGTAAACTTGAGATCCGGAAGTACGAGATTCGAAGAACAAAAAACAAAAAAGGCGACATGACTAGGGTTCAGCCCAGATCTCAGCCGGCGGCGGCGGCAAGCGGTGGCAGGTGGCGGCGGCAGGCAGAACCCCTGCCTGTGGCTGGGCCGCGCCTGTTCAAGCTGCTACACGTGTTACTGGCGAGCCCAGGCTGGCAGCGGTCCTGCAGCAGCGTTCACGAGGCCGGCGAGCTCTCAAATCCGGTCGGGGCGGCGACAGGCGGCGCTGCATGTCACGGCAAAAGCGGGTGGCGGCGGCGGGGAGTCTTCCGTGCGGCTGGGCCGTGCCCGCTTCTCTCTCCCCGTCGTGTTTCGATGCAGGACCGGCGATGGCCGGAGAAGATGCAAGCAAACGTCACGGTGGTGCTGGCAGGCGTCGGGGGTGTCGGTAGAAGGCGTGCGCGAGGTTTGCGCACGGCGGTGGTCGTAGTGGCTGCGCACAGCCGCGCGGCCGTGCTGCTGTGTTTGCTGCTTCTCCTTGCGTATCTTAGTCGCCGGATACGGCGACAGCGGCAGGCGCGACCGGCTGGGCTGGCGGTTGAAGCAGGCGACTGCTGGGGTGCAAACTCCGGCCGCAGGCAGCGGCCGGAAAGGTGGCGCTGGGGGCTGCAAGGCTGTGGCGGTTGGGTTGGGAAACTAGGGTTTCCAAACCCTAGGGTTTCCAAGCCCGGGCCTAAAATCGGGCTTCTCAGCCCGGAGTCGGCCCGCAGTCCTGAAAAATTAGGGTTTGGCTGCAGTTTGGGCCAGAAACCCTAATTTGAAGCCCAATTGCTGTTAATGCAAGTTCAAATCAGATTTCAAGTCCAACGGAGGCCCGATTTGAAGATCTGTATTGAAATTAAATCTTGTAATAGTTAGATTTAATTTATTTCCATGTAATCGCATCTGAGGGGCCACGAGAATTATTTGTTTATTTATTTATTCTCGTATTGATGTGATTTATTATGTGCGCACTAGTAAATAATAGGAAGCATGATTATTTGCTTTAATTATTTACTGTTATAAGCATGTTGCAATTTAATTTTTGAGCTTGTCTTATGTGATTTATTTTGTGTTTTAAATTATGTCTATAAATTCCGGGATCATATTAATTTATGATGGAATTTTGAGTGTGACATAATTTATGGGAACATAAAATAATGTGTGCGCATGAAACCTTTAGAATTAAAAAAAATACTAAGCTGGGTTTTGGTTCTTCTCTAACCTAGATCATTAGACCTCCACAAATACGACCTCTCACTGGAAGTGAGACATCTTGAAGCGTAAACGTCTACTCAAGTAGCTTGCGTTAGAGGTTTCTCACTAGGTCTGGTGCGATGAGGTTTCTAAATAAAACATTTAGTTTAAGATGAGAAGTGGGAGCCTCTGAGCAAATGTCTACTCAAGTAGCTTGCATTGAGACAACTTTCACTGGTCTCTAAGATTAAACTAAATGAGATAACGAAGGATGTGAGGGGCATGCGGTATGGGTCGAGTACGTATGCTAAATTGCTCTAATCATTCGGAGTTAGGAATGTGGTTAAACTGGCTTAGATGTTGCCTGGAGTATAACTCATGAATGATGTCCCTGCTCCGGATAGGTGAACATGGTCTTAAGATCTCCAATATTAATTTCTTTTGCTTAAGATACCTGGCATGTTAAGAAATTAAAGGACCTATTTTGGTCTGGTTGAGCGTTTGCCGTAAACGTCTACTCAAGTAGCTTGCGGTAAATTAGCTTGGGCAATTGGAGGAAGCAAATTGCATTGTTTTATGTAAAGGTTCCATGCATAATTGTTTCAATTGTTCGTAGTATGTGCTTACTTTAATTCACTTATTTGTTTTCAAAATATGTCTATGAATAATGTCATTAATATCCTCGCTCAAAATCCTCTCAATGGCTCGAATTTCCTTGAATGGAAACGTAATTTGGATTATATTCTTGTGGCGAAAGAACACAAGTTTGTGCTTACTAATCCTTGTCCGTCAGTCCCAGCTGCTGATGCTACTGCCGAGCGGCAGCAGTCTTACAATAAGTGGATCAAGTCTAATAATGTAGTGATATGCTACATGATGACCACTATGTGTAAGGTACTGCAGTTGCAGCATCAACATTATGATAAGGCCTGTGAGATTATAGATAATCTAGCAGCGACTTATGGGGAGACAGACAGAATTGTCAGATTCAATCTCATGAAGGAGATTGTGAGTAAGAAAATGTCTGAAGGCAGTTCAGTGAGAGGGCACGTGGTTGCCATGACTCACCTCATGGATGAACTAACATTGCATGGTGGTGGTAATGACGCGGAAGCCCAAGTCGATATCATAATAAACTCTTTTCCCAAGTCTTTTGAAAACTTCAGGTTGAATGCTGTGATGAACAAGAAGGAGTATACTCTTAATGAGTTACTTAGTGACTTGATGGCAGCACAGTCCCTGATGGAACCCGAGAAAGCAGTTTTGGTTTCTTCCGGTAGCCGGTCTGCTGCTCTTAAACGAGCAAATACTAAGAGAACGGCTAGGAACAAGAACAAGAAAACTGCTGGTGGGAACAATGGAGTTCATGCTCCAAAGAAAAAGACTGGGAAAGTTAAAGGAAAGGGGAATTGTTACCGCTGTGGCAAGATAGGACACTGGAGAGCAAATTTTCCAGGTGTTAACACCAACGGACAAGGTACGTCATCATTTACATGTTTAGTATCAGTTTTCTACTCTTTGTGAGTAGTGGTTATTGTGAGTACTAATCATGTTATGGCTGCACTATGCAGGGAATCAAACTGATGATGCTTGAGGATGACGGGATTACCAACTCCAAGGAAGATACTAGAGATCTTCTCAAGCTGTTGGAGTTATTTGCTTTAAGTTTATGTTAAAATTCTGAAGAGATAATGGTTTTGTTTTGATAAACAATTTTCATCTATGGATTATCAGTTATTCCGATAGAGTTTTTTCTATCATAATGAATAACAGTATTTTCTATTATGGATGATTGTCTCTTCATTACTTGATCACATAAACTATCAGTGTACTAAAGTATAATTTAATGAATCTATATAGAGATAGGTTACATCAGTCTAAGTAGTTTTAAGTAATTAATGGAATTATGGATTCAATCCAGGTATTCCTAGGAATGATACTTATGACAACTACTTAGAGGTATAAGCTGGTAACTAGGCCTTTAAATAGGCAAATTATATCTCTATATTATTTCGTGTTTGTTCTGGTTTGCTGGTTTGAGTCTACTTCCGCAGTTGCCTTAACAGGCATTGATACTGTAATCATTTAGGATTTGGATATGTTTATCTAGTTCGCTACAAGTCTTAGTCCCTTGCTTTAAATCAAGAGAGTTCAAGACTAAGGTAGAGAATAAGTTAAACAAGACCGTAAAAACATTATGATTCATTCAGAATGGTGTATCTTAAGTGATGGGTCTTACAGTATCTGGCAGAGCAAAGGGATTGCATCCCAGTTAACTACACCTATTATTCCTCGATTGGGATAGTATAGGTAAAACGAAATAAGATTCTTTAAAAGTTTATAATTGTTATGCCAGCTTTGCCAAATTTTGTTTTTGGGAAGAGCGCCAAAAGCAGTTGTGTGTTTGCTTAATCTAGTGTCTTCTAAATAAGTTTCAAATACCCTAGCAGACATTGACTCTGTCAAAAGGGCAATGATGGGTAATTCGGCTGTCAAGCTGATATAGGAAACTGATTGTTTGGAAGAAAGGTTTAAGCTAGTACTGCTTTGTGGGCTATTCCAGGTAAATGAAAACGATGGTTGCTTTGCATATCCTAGATACAAGCAAGTTGTATGGGATGAAACCATGAATCCAAATGTGAGTTTGTTCTCTAACGCTTTAGAGAAGACAATTCAAATCCATCAGGAAATACCCCGTGGCATATTGAGCATACCTTGGAAGGTATGGTACCAATTGCACGGTCACCTGTGTAAGGTGGTAAACCACAAATTTTTGCACCATTAACTGACAACGTAAAAGGAGCATCGTTGCAGTGGGAGGTTTCCTTAACAGGCTTAATGGTACTAGTTCGTGGAAACAGTCTCTGGACTAGTTACCAGCTTAACGAACAACATCGTACTCATCCCTTAAAGCGCAACGAAGCTGTTAAGACAAACAATGCAGTTTAATGACGTCAAGTCATGGATTCAGAAATGAATCAGTAAAGATTATGGTTGTGTATCAGGATCAGTGATTGCCAAATAGCTTACCAGCTATAAGTAACTGATTGATATACAAGGAAAAAAATGCTCGAATGGTAATCTAGTGTATTCGAGAGTCTAGGTTAGTGAGTAAGGTATGTTTCACAACAAGACATTCTCACTGGTTGCAACTATCAAACCCATTCGAATTCTTTTAACCATAACAGCACATATGAATCTAAATATTTGGAAGATAGATGACGTCATCCGTATTTTATAAACGGGTACCTTGATAAAAAGGTGACGACATCTGTATGCAACAACCTGATAAGTTATGTGCAAAGCATCATGTCTGGAAGCCAAGGTAGTTCAAGTATGAACTTAAGGGAGCTTCAAGTCATGTAACAGACATTTCGATATTGTCTATCGAGAATGATAGTTTCATGTACCAGTTATGTGTCTGCGAAAGCATGGTTTTCCTTCCACATTATGTAGATGGTATTTTCACATTCGGAAATGGTGTGGAGATATTGTCAGGCATAAAGGATGGTTATCCGAATAGTTTCAGAAGTAGGACTTATGAGATCTTGGAACATCTTTTGAATTAAAGTCTTGTGTGGTCACAAGAAAAGGATGTTCAGGTATCTCAAGTCGCTTAAATTGATTTTGTGGTGAGTCGTTCATAGCAAGAAAGATTAATGTCTTTCTACTTTGTAAATGAACGAAGTTAGAAATTTGTAATGTTATAAGCATGTTAAACATATATGAGTTCAACTCTGGATAGGCACATTGGTTAATGAATGAGCCTTGTGAGTTGAATGGCATCGGATATCCAGGAGGATCATAAGGAAAGGAAATCGACCTCTAACTATGTGTTTGCCTTGGAGGAGGAGTTATAGGAATCTAACACAGAAGTGTGTTGCAGATTCCAGTATGAAGACTGTGTTTTTTGACAGCTTCATTAGCTTCGCAAGAAGCAGTATAAGTCCGGTGTTATGCTCTAGAGGTGTGTGTTCTGAGTTTGCCTAATAAAATCACATAGAATTGTGATCATGTTGGTGCAATGACAAACTCAAGGGAACCTAAGACTCACAAGGTGGTGAAACACATAGGATGTGTGGTATCACATCATACGAGAAATCGTGACAAGAGGTGACGTGAATGCAGTGGGAGTGATTGACAGTATTGACACACATAATACTTTGATAAAGCAATGGTATTATGCTTTAAGTATAAGTGGGAGATTGTTGGGATTATATACTGAAAGCATATACGATTAAGTGTTTTGTACACCGGTCTTCATATATGTTGCTGCAACAATACTCGCTATCTGATGAAACGAACATACAACGAACCATAACATCTTATTATCTCACTTATAGGGATGATCATATGGTGTGTAGGAGATCACAGAGGATCATATGAATCGTTTGACCTAGCGAGATATAAACAATATCACAGCTGAGACAGTCCCTAGATAGGCTGTTGGTCTAAGCTGCGGCACATTGGTTCATTAGTGGGCTTATCCTAGCTATTTGATGTGTCGGTACATGGTTATGTATTGATGGGATCAACAGTGGGATGTGCCATTCTCATTGACATATGAATGAGCCAGATCCCTAACATACTTCCTATGATCTTAATTCTAACTGAAGGATAAGGGGCACACACAGATTGACCACACTTTGATTTACTAGAGTGGCGAGTCATACATGTACTCTAATACTTGTATTTTGGGTGTTGGCAATTCGTGTGTGGCCTGCTTAGGCTGGACATTTAGGTAAGCATATCCGTTTCAGGATGGTGACATTCTCTGAGGAGCTCACAAGGTTCATTATGCTAAACCCTGCAGGTTGAATTATTTAATTCAAGCATAAGTGAAAAGGAGTGAGTGGTATTACTCAGGAAATAAGAGATTAATTAATTGTGGCTGATTGTCATAGGCCAAATTAATTAATGAATGTCTAAAACCTTAAATATGTGGATCATGTTAGTTTGGTGCAACCCGTTCCTAATAACGTGGTAATAAAGGGGCGAGTCAGCATTGTTACCCTGGTGAAGGTTAAAACAATGTTTTATTAATTAAATATGTTCTGGGTTGAATAAGGAAGGATTAATTAATACAGAGGGCCGACTTTATTATTTGCATCTGC
Organism: Plectranthus barbatus; assembly: GCA_026898455.1. NCBI lineage: Eukaryota > Viridiplantae > Streptophyta > Magnoliopsida > Lamiales > Lamiaceae > Plectranthus > Plectranthus barbatus. The sequence continues at coordinate 458,044 of JAPKLW010000132.1, read as the reverse complement.
TCCCTGGTCTGGCCCATGAACTGCTCATGCCCATTAGGGTTAAGGTTTCTCAAAACCCTAATACTATATAAAGGCCTTCTCTCTATCAGATCAACAAGGGTTTTTCAGTATATTGAAAATTGGGAGAGAGTTGCGGCGGCGATCCAGAGGGAGAAATTGATCGTTTTCTCCAGATCTCGGATTCAACTTGGTAGATAATCCTCACCAGATTTCCAAGGAGCAAGGGAATAGATCATAAGATCAAATCTGTAGGAACAACTATCCATCGCCGGCGTTCTATCTCAGATCTAAGGTTATTTCATCGTTATTGGCTCCGATCTAGATCTGTAGAACAAACGGTGAAATCAGGTACTCTCTAATTCATCCCTTGCAATTAATATTGTAGGAGCATGCATAGGTTCGCGTGGTTTATTTAATTTAAATTTGTTCATTGTATCCTAAGAACGATCATTGGCAAGAAATTCATTAATGGCAACTCGTGTTGTCCATCGTAGACTCAAACCCTACACAGTTCACCAAGCCATCAAGTTAAAGATGCAGCTTACTTCGTAATGAGGGACTCCAAGTGGAAGTCCAAGAAATCTTTCCACACTGACTGGACAACTGGTTAGTCAAGATTAGTACAAGAGAAACCAACGAAGTTTGGTTCTCAGTGCAAGTAGGGAGAAAGCTCAATTGTCAAGCTTAAAGATCAAATGAGGAGACTTTCCAAACTCCTCGAGAAGGCAAAATGAAAAAAGGAAGCACCTTATGTATATAAAAAATGATTCATCAAGTGGGCTCCCAGAGCTTGCTTCCAATGTGGTTCCTCCGAACACCTAAAGTTTGAGTGCCCTTCTATGGAAACGGAAGAAAGGGAAAGACTGAAAAAAGTCTTTTAGCATCGAGCATCAAAAGCAGTAGCACAAGCTATGCTGATGGAGATGCAGTTGGCAAGTGAAAGCGCGATTCACAATGTGCTATAGCTGCAAGTGTACAGACCACTGCAGTGGGCAAGTAATAATTTATCGATCTCGAAGATTGCAGGATCGAAGTATAACTAAGCACTAACACATGAATATCGTACTACTATCTAGATAAACCGATAATTGAATTTGATTATTACTTTCCTAGGCAATATTGAAAAGGCAATATTTAATGAGCAATTAAAAATATGAAGTTTAAAACTTTAATGAGAGATTAGGATTCCAGGGCAATCCACATTGATGAGTAATCAAATAATTATTTATGCAATTCAATTTCAAGTTTAATTTTCAGAGATGGGAGTTAATCGCAAAAGTGTTATCAGGTGATCCTCTCGGACTCTAAACCATAACATGGAAATAAAAGATCATGTGACTCATCTCGGACGTACAACAGACTTTTACTCTTGATTAAAAACCTTAGATTTAATAACCCTTCAAAAGTTCAATTTCCTCTCGGACAATCATTCTAATAAATCTGATTTATTTGCATCTTAATTGACAACTTAGACCTCTCATTTCAAAAACTATCAATTCAAATCACATTCAATGGCCAATATCATGTAATTAATGAAAACCCCAAATGAAATCAGAACATCAATGAAAAAGGAAAATCGAATTACATAATATATTGAATGAAACTCAACAATGGTTCAAACCCTAGAATGCACAGAAAACATAGCCAATCATGCTAAGCTCTAAGAAAACAGAGAAATAAAGAGAATAGAAAGGAAGAACATGAAAATCAAAAACCCGTGATCTTCAATCTTCAAATTCTGGAATGCACTTAAAGTTTTCACTCAATCCCTGTGATTTCTCGTCTCTCTCTATTCTAAAAATAAGGTGAAGGAACCCTCTTTTGGTCCTGGGAAGTCCTATTTATACTTGGGGATTTTTAAATCTTGAAAAGATATGATTTTGGGCCTCAGATTCGTCAGAATACGTCAAAAAGCGCCAAAACCGGCGACCCAACTTGCCCGATCGGCGATCGCCGTCTGTGTGCGTGGGTCGCCGAATTCATCCCGAAACAAATCAAAAACTTCCAAACTCGGCGATCCGTCTGCAAACTCGGCGATCGCCGAGTGCGTCATTTGGGTCGCCGAGTTCGTGCCATGAGAAAATAAAGAATTTCCCACTTCGGCGACCTATCTGCAAACTCGGCAATCACCGAGTGCGTCATTTGGGTCGCCGATGTCTTCACGAACGCAAAATCGGCGAGTCCTTCGGTATTTTCTAACTCCTTCCTTTTCCTGATGCAGGTTAGCATCGATTGTCCCCCAGGGTACTTGATTAAATCTCGAAATCAACTCAACTGTGCATAAAATCTGCATAAATAACCACAAGCCAAACCAAACGTAATATTTCCTTAAAGAATAAAGATAATGCATGAAACTATCACGTAATACATCAATCTGAGGTCAAAAGTGAGCAAATTTGTATTTGTAAAATGCATAAAGTGAGTGTTTATCAACCCCCCAAACTTAAGCTATTGTTCGTCCTCGAACAATGAAGAGAAACAAAATAAAAAAAAAACAGAATAAACACGAGGGGGTGCATTACTTGGTCATCAGTTGTTTCAGACACAAATTGGGGTTGTAATTCCCACACCAACACTGCATCACTCATCAGTTTAGTGCAAACAAACAATTTCAATCCAGGCCTCTAAAAGTCTGCTTCTCACAAGATAGTGTATCACTCAGATTTCGCTCGAATTGCAGAAAAGGCAAGTGTATACTCTCAAATTGTCAGTTGCACAACTTTCCTACCATAGGCTTGCTCATCGTTTAAACTCTCCACTGACTGTGGGAGTGCTAGGACAAAGATCAAAAAGGTCTTTATCTTGGGTTCTAATGTAGGCACATTGGTGAGGGGTATGGAAAATTTGGCTAAAGTGACTAAATGATTACAACCTTATAACTCCATTCACTTCGATTATTCCTCATCTCATACCATTCGAAGGAACCAACTGACTCAAACAACAGATATAATAGCAACTGAAACAAACGCATCCCATCAAGTAGTTTAATAGGATTCGGACTCAACGATGAAACTAATATGAAAACTCTTGTGCATTACTATTTAATAGACGATTATGCACACTCTATGAAACTAACACAAATAATACCACGCACATTGTGCAGAACTGGTTTTTTTTTTTATTGAACACACATTACACTGACTTCTTCACAATTATTGATGCACTCATTGTGCAATGCACTTATACTAACATACTTGTCCATAAAAAATGTTTGGACTACTTGCATAAAACGATTCTACTTTCACCACCTAACATCTTTGGATACCCTTACAATTCCATCCACACCTCCTATCATCCGAGTTAAGAAAGAAAAGTTTTCAGGCTCAACTAGGCTAACAAAGGAGTATATATCGGGTTAGTGTTTGGGTTTATTGTGGCTTATGAAACGATGGCCTAAGATCATTTCTAAATCCTTGACACTCTCCTATGCAGTTTTGAGCAAGAAACCAGAGCAAGTTCTAGAGATCAAGTGTACAGCGACATACTCTACGTGAAACAAGCACAGGCTCAATTCTCACAGGCTATAAGCTTATTTCAGAGGCCAAGATCAATTTCGTAACAGTTCACACCTTACCAATTTATGTGCAAGTTATCAGTATAAGTCTCACGAGAAAGAAAACGCTATCATCATAAACTTGATCAATAATGCAGATAAAAACAGCCAAATAATTCCATTCCCTTCCAAAATAACGATCCCCGATTACAGACCCAACAGTAACGGAAAATAAACAGCTACATAACCAGAAGCAACTAAAACACATAACTAAAAGCAAATAAAGTACATCACCGAAAGCAAATAAAGTGGTTCAAGATGCGGTAGTCTCCAATTCCAATACAACCCAGTACATCAAAGCAGATAGGGGTGAGGCAGAAAGTAAAGTGGAAGAAACACACATCGACCGATCACATCCCCCTCCCCCAAACTTATTCGATACACAGGAAAGAATAAGTTTGTGGGAAAAAGATCACGGAGATGTGTGTGTGTAACCTCAACAGAACCTCACTGTGGCGGGGCCCAGAACTGCGGGAAGCGAGCCATGAATCGGCGCATCTCCTCTTGCGCTTCATGCTGGCGATTCCATTCCCCCTGCTGACGCTCCCACTGACGGCGTTGTTCCTCCTCAAAAGAGCGGCGCTCGGTAGCATAAGTCGACTGGGCAGAAGAAAGGGCCTGGAGCTGCGTGTTCCAATCTGACCACTGCCTCTCAAGTGAGGTGAGGTGCTGCTAAAATGCCACGCGGTGAGTGCGGCGCTCGTAGTAGGTCGAGGCCCCCTCGGTCCTGTCGGGACGATCCGCCTGTCTCCAAGCGGCGAGGCTGCTCCTCGTGCTGCTCATGATCTTTCTCCGGCTCACTAGCTCCAGTATACTCGTGACGTGGCTCCTCGAACTCCGGGTTAGGATTCTGCCTTCGGGCCTCCTCAGTGGCATGAATAGCCTCTAGATGTGCCAATGTGTCAAGCTTCCAATTGTTACGGTACTGCCGAAACCTTACATTTGTGAGCTCGGGGTTTGGCAGTGGGAAGAATGGCGGGCTGCGCTGAGTGAACATATACGGGGGGTGCATCGAGTGGATGAACCAAAGATCAACCAATTTGGCCAGAGTGAGCTTCGTCAATGGCTCGGCCTGCTCCCCAGAAGTGTCAACCCCCATCAAATACAGAAGTGAAGTCCAAAGGCCCCCGATAAAAATAGGCCCTCTCTGGGCCGCCGAAACCCGGTTGGACTGCATAAGGAACAGTTGAGCGAAGTTGAGATGCTCCTGATGCAGCATGCAGTAGATAACCATCAGCTCCACATCCCTCAAGGAGCTGTTGTCCTTCCTGGCAAAAAGTGTGTGGGCCAGGATAGCTCGAATCATCCGGATGACGGGGTTCCTGATCATGGAGGCCTTGCACTTGCCGGATTCCCAGTCTGGACTGCCCTCTGCACAAATGTGAGGCCAAAAGACTTTGCTGTCGAATCCCCGTGGCTTTGTGTAGCTGCCAAGGTTAGGGACTCCAAAAGCTCGGTTTATCTTCTTAGAAGTGATTTTTCTGTCCTCGTTACCGGCTCGGAATGTGGCTCCGGTAGGTGTGCTCCGCCTCTCGGTGGTGAGCTCAAAAGTAGATAAGATTTCCAAGGTGAACCTTCTGTATGTCGGGGCATCCAGCTCCAGGAGGGGACCCCAACCGATATTGGAGAATAGCTCTTTGACATTATCATAGAGCCCCAAGGCCGTTAATGCGTCAGTATCCGCATAGCGGGTTCCATCTACCCCGCGTTCGGCCAGTGTCTTGAACGTAGCGAGCACACTCAAATCCCCGATACCCTGAATACCATAAGCTTCCGGATGGAGGCGGGGTCGAGGTGCCATAGAAACCTACAAAAGACTAGCAAGCATCAACCAACAATAACATAATATAGAATGCATACAAAACACAATTTAACTTAACCAAAGCAGAGAAAGAAGATTAACCCCAAAATTTAACAAAGTATTAGTGTGACCAATTGATTCCCATGCCAATTGAAATCAAAGAAACCAAACAACCCATCATTCAACTCAAAATATTCAATAACAACATCACCCAATAATTCAATCATCCCCTTCATGAACAATAATCACCCAAGTCCCCAAACTAGAATACGACCCGCAATTACCAGAATTAACACATAAATAACATGCAAATGCCAAAAGAAACGTACGAATGCCCAAAATTATTCCCAAAAGAATTCATAGAAGCAATGTAAACTCAACCCACAAATTGCTAGAAATTCCAACGACAATAATTCAAAGCAAAATTCAAAACAAATGCAATGTAGTAGAGAAAATGTAAATACAACTATACATGAGCCCTAAGAACGACAATAAACATAAGAAAAGATGAGAAATTACCTGAGATTCGAAGCAAAATTGAGTGAAAAGCGGAAAACCTAGAATTTGGGGATTTGTGACTTCTTGGGCGAAATCATTCAAACTGCTCGGATAGAACTTTTGCTAACGTGATGGGAGAGTAGTGTGCAAGAGGAATTTGAAAAATATTGCAAGGGGAATTTGAATTTGTAGAGAGAAGATTCGTGGGTGTAGGGAGTGTTGGTGGAGTGTGCGTGAAAGTGTGAAAAACTGGCGAAATTGTCGTTTAAAAAGCAAACTCGGCAACCCAAAAACCCGATCGGCAATCGCCGAGTCCGTCGGTGGGTCGTCGAGTTGGTGCCGAAAGAAAATTCAAAAATATGAACTCGGCAACCCAACCAGCAACATCGGGGATCGCCGATGTTGATTTCTGGTTGCCGATTTTGTGCCGTACCTGGCCAGATTTTGACGTGGAACTCGACGATCCAACATCCCGATCGACAATTGCCGATCGTGAATGTTGGGTCGCCGATTTCGCATTCTGCAGCGTATTTTCGCGTTTTGATCTCCTTTCCTGTACCCAATGAACTCAACAACCAAAAGTGAACGTAAACTATGGAAAATGGGGTAAACCAACTCAAAACATGAGCATAACAAACTAATTAACACAGATACTGAATCCAAATAGACCCAAACTGTATAACAAAATCGGAAATAGGTTGGGTTGCCTCCCAACAAGCGCTTTATTTACTGTCAGTAGCTAGACAACTCAGAAACATTTTAAGAGTCAGAGAGATAAAGTTCATGGATGGTAGACACTGATTCAGATTGCAGGTAAGATTTCACCCTATGACCATTAACGGTGAAGTTTGTGTCATCAGATCCTACCAAGTATAGTATGCCATTAGAATTGACTCTTTCAATTATGTAAGGACCGGACCATCTAAACTTGAGTTTACCAGGAAATAGCCGAAGGCGAGAGTTAAAGACGAGTACCTGATCCCCCGGGTTGAAACTGCGGCTGCGAATACGCCGGTCGTGAAACCTCTTGGCGCACTCCTTGTACAATTTGGAGCTCTCGTATGCCTCAGCCCGGAACTCCTCTAACTCTGCCAATTGTAGACATCGCTGCTCAAATGCAGTCTTCAAGTCCCTATTGATCCTCTTCACTGCCCAATACTCCTTGTGCTCCAATTCCACTGGTAAGTTGCATGCCTTTCTAAACACCAATTGGTAAGGCGACATACCGATTAGGGTCTTGAATGCAGTCCTGTATGCCCACAGAGCATCATCCAGACGAGTGGCCCAGTCTTTCCTAGAAACCACAGATTTCTCTAGGATCTGCTTTATCTCCCGGTTCGCCAATTCAGCTTGCCCGTTGGCCTGGGGGTGATATGGAGATGTGACCTTATGATGAACTCCATATTTTGCCAGTAAACTCCCCAGCCATCTATTTTTAAAATGTGACCCCCCATCACTCAGTAGTGCGCGCGGTACTTCGAAACGAGTCAGGATATTTTTCTGCAAAAACTTCAGCACCACCTTGGAATCGTTTGTCACAGTGGGGATAGCCTCTACCCACCGGGTCACATAATCCACAGCTAACAGGATGTACTGATATCCGTGGGACTTAGGGAATGGTCCCATGAAATCGATACCCCACACATCGAACGGCTCTATTTCCAGCATAAATTTATGTGGCATCTCATCCCTCTTCGAGATGCCCCCCATCCTCTGACACCTATCACAGCTGGCTATGAATCTCTGACAGTCGTGATAAATAGTAGGCCAGTAAAATCCACTGGTGAGGATTTTTACGGCTGTCCTATTTGCCGTGCAGTGGCCTCCGTAGGGGGATAAATGACAGTCCCCCATTATCTTTTCTCGCTCCTGCGCCCCGATGCATCGCCAGATCACCATATCAGCGCATCGACGGTAGAGGAATGGCTCGTCCCAGTAATAAAATTTGCAGTCATGCAAAAATTTTCTCTTCTAATGGGAAGTCAGATCAGGTGGCAAGACACCTGCAGCCAAATAATTCACAAGATCCATATACCATGGATCTATCTCCTCCACAGCAAGCAGCTGCTCATCTGGAAACACCTCGGTAATCTGGATCTTCGGGTCTTCTCCCTCCACCGGGTTCTCCAATCTTGAAAGGTGGTCTGTTACCACATTCTCACAGCCTCTCCGGTCTTTAATTTCCACGTCGAATTCCTGCAGCAGTAAGATCCACCGGATCAGCCTCGGCTTTGCCTCCTTCTTCGCGAACAGATATCGAATTGCAGCATGATCCGTGTACACCACCGTCTTTGCCCCAACCAGGTATGCTCGGAACTTGTTGAAGATGAAGACCACAGCCAGTAGCTCTTTCTTAGTAGTGGTGTAGTTCACCTGAGCTTCATCCAAGGTCTTGCTGGCGTAGTGGATTACTCGAAAAATTTTGTTCCTTGTTTGCCCCAGAGCAGCTCCAACTGCTGAATCACTGGCATCGCACATACAGACGAATGGTTCTGACCAGTCTGGTGAAATGAGAACTAGGGCGGTTGTCAGGGCCAACTTCAGTTTCTCGAAAGCCTGCAGACAATTTTCATCAAAAACAAATTTGGCATCTTTCATGAGTAAAGCACTAAGAGGTTTAGAGATTTTTGCAACTCCCTGATGAACCTCCGGTAGAAGCCTGCATGCCCCAGAAAACTTCTTACTGACTTCTCATTGGTGGGCGGTGGCAGCTTTGAGATCGCCACAATTTTGGCGCGATCCACCTCCAAACCTGCAGCAGAAACTTTGTGGCCAAGAACACCCTCTCTTACCATGAAATGGCATTTTTCCCAATTTAAAACAAGGTTAGTTTCTTGGCAGCGCTGCAGGATAGTGGTCAGGTTTTCTAAACAGTTATCAAATGAATGACCAAACACTGAAAAATCATCCATAAATACTTCCATGATGTTTTCTACAAGTCCACTAAAAATAGACATCATGCATCTTTGAAATGTAGCAGGAGCATTACATAAACCAAAGGACATGCGTCTATAAGCAAATATACCATACAGACATGTAAAAGCAGACTTATGCTGGACCTCTGGGGCTATCGCTATTTGGTTATATCCAGAATAACCATCTAAGAAACAATAAAATTCATACCCCGCTAACCTATCCAGCGTCTGATCAATAAAAGGTAAGGGAAAGTGGTCCTTACGTGTAGCACTGTTAAGTGCTCTGTAGTCGATGCACATTCTCCAGCCTGTGACATGCCTGTGAGCGATCTCCTGGCCACTCTCGTCCTTAATGACAGTCGTTCCCCCATTTTTGGCCACCACTTGGGTGGGGCTCAACCATTCGCTGTCTGAAATGGCATAGATCATGCCAGCATCTAGAAGCTTCATCACCTCCTTCCGCACCACTTCCTGTATAATTGGATTTAGCCTTCTCTGCGGTTGCACCTTGGGCTTATATCCATCCTCGAGTAAGATCTTGTGCATAAAGATAGAAGGGCTAATACCCTTGATGTCAGATAACAACCACCCAATAGTAGATTGGTGGTCTCTCAATACCCTTAGCAATCTATCTAATTGACAAGTAGATAGGGTGGCAGATACAATTACCGGGTACGTGTCGTTTTCACCCAAATATGCATACCTCAAGTGGTCCGGTAGAGGCGACAACTCCAGCACGGGTGGTTTCTTCTTATCATCCGGTTTTAGCGCCTTCTTGCGAGCCTCCTATTCTTCCTCCTCGCTCCTTAGCTTCAAAAAGTGAGCGCTTTCCACCTTGCTCTTTACACCTGCATCATCTAATGCTAGAACAGACTCTAGCAGCTCATCACAGACATCATAAAGGTCCTCACAAGAATAAACAGAATTTTGTACCCCATAATCTAAAGAATCAATAGAGATGATAGATGAATCACAAGGATACAAAACCTTAACCATATCGCACTCCTCAAAGTAGTCATCTGAGTCGTGGCACTCCATGGCCTTGTAGATGGAGAAAGTGATCTTTTCGTCGTTCACCCTCAACATGAGCTCTCCTTTCTTGATATCAATGAGGGCATCAACAGTGTTGAGGAAAGGCCTCCCAAGAATGAGAGGAATATTTCGGTCCTCTGCCATGTCTAGGACCACAAAATCAGCTGGGAAAATAAATTCCCCGACCTTCACTAGCACATTCTCTACTACCCCTTTAGGGTAGTTCACCGACCTATCAGCCATCTGAAGTCTGATGGTGGTCGGTTTGATGTCCCCGATCCTTAGCCTCTTGAAAATGGAAAGGGGCATCAGATTGATGCTGGCCCCTGAATCGCATAGCACCTTCTCAAAGGTCTGTCCCCCAATCACGCAGGTGATAGAAAAACAGCAAGGATCAGCCCTTTTTACCGGCATTTTCTTCTGAATAATGGCGCTGCATTCTTCAAATAAATTCACAGTCTTGAATGCTCCAAAGGGCTTCTTCTGGGTAACCATATCCTTCAGAAACTTCATGTACCCAGGAATTTCCTGTACAACTTCAATCAGAGGGAGATTGATGTGGATCTTCTTCATATGCTCCAGAAATATCTTGTATCTCTCCTCCTTTTGCTTCTTGACAAATTGTTGTGGGTAGGGGATAGCGACGGGACCAGCTGGTTTGGAACTGTCTCCACGACAAGTTCCCTTGCTCTTCTGAGTCTGTTCTTCTTCAGGAAGAACAGGAGCAGGCTGTGCAACTTTAGGTTGCACGGGTGACGTGTCGACAGGCATAGATGGGCCCTCATATCCCTTCCCACTTCGAGTAGTGATGGCGTTGCAGTGGTCCTTTGGATTTACAATAGTGTTACTGGGGAATTGTCCAGGAGTATGCTGATTTCCCATAATATTGGCAATCTGAGATATCTGAGTGTCCATCTGCTTCATGTCCTTCCCCATCTCCCGCATACCATTCTGTAGCTGAGAAATTTCTCCCTCCATTTTTGTGTTCTTGGTATTGGAAGCTGGGATGAACTGGGTCAGGAGCTCTCTCATACTTGGCTCCTTGGGTTCATTTGTCACCCCTTGATTTGCAGCAAACCCAAGCGGAGGCTGTAAGGCATTGTTCAGATTCCCATAGTTGAAATTTGGGTGATTCCGGTTGTTAGGATGATAAGTCATGTTCCCCGTTGGATATCCTCTGTTGTTGTTAAAATTCCTCTGGTTCACATAATTTATATCCTCCATCTGCATCTCGATTCCCTGCTCGTATCCCTGCTGAGGTGGATTTTTCTCCAACTTGGCAAGGCGGATCTCCATAGACTTCGTAGAGGCAGCTACCTCTTGTCTCATCTGTTTTATTTCAGCAGCTAGGTCCCCAGTATCATCGACTGCTGCTATCATCCTGCGCTCCTTTCTGTCTGTTGGCCAATTAAATTCACTCTTCGCCATTGTTTCCAGCAGTTGTAGTCCTTCATGTGGAGGTCTAGCAGTAATGGATCCTCCAGCTGAAGCTCTGACATGCTTCTGAGTCTCCTCATCAAGCCCCGCATAGAAATAGCAGACTTGTTGTTTTTCAGTGTACCCGTGGCATGGGCAGGAGCGAAGCAACTCCTTAAAACGCTCCCATGCCTCATAAAGAGTTTCCCCTGAGAACTGTCTGAACTGGCCTATCTGCATCTGTAGTTGGATGGTCTTACTCGGCGGAAAGAACTGGATCAGGAATAGTTTACAGAGCTCCTCCCAGGATGAGATCTCACTGCGGTCCAGTGACAGATACCATGACAGAGCTCTGTCACGCAGTGTGAATGAGAAGAGGTGTAGCCGGATGTAGTCGATTGGCACCTGATTTTGCTTGACTGTGTCACAGAGTAGTAGAAATTTATGGACATGCAAATGAGGATCTTCAGACGGAAATCCCCCAAACTGGTTCTGTTGAGCAGTGTGAATCAGACGAGTCTTCAGCTCAAAATTAGGTGTGTTCACCTTCAGTCCAAAGTCCGCATTACGATGCCTATCAGTCATAGGCTCGTACATCTCATCGATAGTAGGCTGTCTCGGCAGTTTTGGAGGATTTTGTTGTTGCAGCCTTAGATTCATCTCCTGCAGCTGCCTCTACAGCTCAGCAATCTGTGTCGCCTGATCGTCAGCCATAGTAAATGCTAACTTTCTTCATGTAGTGTTCCTTTGACAGGTAGACTCGATCTCCGGATCTATGGGTTCAAGAACTGGACCTTTTGACCTGGTTCGCATATACTACCTGGAGGAAAACACACAGTGACCAACACAGAAAAGGAATTGCAAAATTAAATAAAAGTGCGTAAAATAAAATCTAGAGTAAATAGAGTAATATCGGAGCTAGTGTCAATTATAAATCAGTGCAATCCCCGGCAACGGCGCCAAAAACTTGATAGCGCGTTTCACAACGCGCTATAGCTGCAAGTGTACAGACCACTGTAGTGGGCAAGTAATAATTTATCAATCTCGAAGATTGCAGGATCGAAGTATAACTAAGCACTAACACATGAATATCGTACTAGTATCTAGATAAACCGATAATTGAATTTGGTTATTACTTTCCTAGGCAATATTGAAAAGGCAATATTTAATGAGCAATTAAATATATGAAGTTTAAAACTTTAATGAAAGATTAGGATTCCAGGGCAATCCACATTGATGAGTAATCAAACAATTATTTATGCAATTCAATTCCAATTTTAATTTTCAGAGATGTGAGTTAATCGCGAAAGTGTTATCAGATTATCCTCTCGGACTCTAAACCATAACTTGGAAATAAAAGATCATGTGACTCCTCTCGGACGTATAACAGACTTTTACTCTTGATTAAAAACCTTAGATTTAATAACCCTTTAAAAGTTTAATTTCCTCTCGGACAATCGTTCTAATAAATCTGATTTATTTGCATCTTAATTGACAACTTAGACCTCTCGGTTCAAAAACTATCAATTCAAATCACATTCAATGGCCAATATCATGTAATTAATGAAAACCCCAAATGAAATCAGAACATCAATGAAAAACGAAAATCGAATTACATAATATAGTGAATGAAACTCAACAATGGTTCAAACCCAAGAATCCACAGAAAACTTAGCCAATCATGCTAAGCTCTAAGAAAACAGAGAAATAAAGAGTCATAGAAAGGAAGAACATGAAAATCAAAAACCCGTGATCTTCAATCTTCAAATTCTGGAATGCTCTTCAAGTTTTCTCTCAATCCCTGCGATTTCTCGTCTCTCTCTATTCTAAAAATAAGGTGAAGGAACCCTCTTTTGGTCCTGGGAAGTCCTATTTATACTTGGGGATTTTTGAATCTTGAAAAGATATGATTTTGGGCCTCAGATTCGTCAGATTACGTCAAAACGCGCCAAAACTGGCGACCCAACTTGCTCGATCGGCGATCGCCGTCTGTGTGCGTTTGTCGCCGAATTCATCCCAAAACAAATCGAAAACTTTCCAAACTCAGCGATCCATCTGCAAACTCGGCGATCGCCGAGTGCGTCATTTGGGTCGCCGAGTTCGTGCCGTGAGAAAATAAAGAATTTCCCACTTCGGCGACCCATCTCTAAACTCGGCGATCGCCAAGTGCGTCATTTGGGTCGCCGATGTCTTCACGAACGCAAAATCGTCGAGTCCTTCGGTATTTTCTGACTCCTTCCTTTTCCCGATGCAGGTTAGCATCGATTGTCCCCCAGGGTACTTTATTAAATCTCGAAATCAACTCAACTGTGCATGAAATCTGCATAAATAACCACAAACCAAACCAAACGTAATATTTCCTTAAAGAATAAAGATAATGCATGAAACTATCACGTAATACATCAATCTGAGGTCAAAAGTGAGCAAATCTGTATCAGTAAAATGCACAAAGTGAGTGTTTATCAGTAAGATATATCAAGAAGATTTGTTGAAGATATTATAGAAGATTTGATATATATTTTGATAATATTTGATTTAGTTTTTATTTATATTAGATTTAATTTCTAGATTTGTAGGATTTAGATTCGTTTTATTACAAAGATATCAAGATATATTTTCTGTATATCTTGATAGATTTGATTAGTTTTTAAGAATTATTTTCCTAGTTATTTGATTTTCTCCCTATAAATAGGGTTTTGTATTTCCATTGTAATTTAGTTTTCAGTTCAATAATAATTTTGTGAGTTATTTCTCGAATTCTAAAAACTCATAAATTTCTGTGGATTACCTTGAAATTCAAAATTGACTTATCAATCGGACTTTCACATCCGTTTGTGGTGTCGTCATTCATATCCATCGTTGTTGGATCAACTCGCTTCTTGGGTCGTAGGAGATTTATTCCGGACTACGGTACTTGAAGGTTTTCGAATCCAAAGGTGTTGTATTTTCCATCGTATCAGTTTTGTTAGTTTTGCATTGATAGTTCTTCACTTTCTTGGGGCGTATATGAGATTCATCTAAAATACATCATTTGAAGGGTCGATAGTTCTTTAGCTTCTTGGGGTGTATATGAGAGTTGTCTGGAATACGTCATTTGAAGGGTCGAATTAGAAGTGCTGGACTTCCATCCTATCGTCGTGTCAACTCTTGATCTTAGGCGACGCTTCAAATTTTTGTATCTTTGTGTCAAACAAAACAAAAAAATCGAGTCTTGTCTTGTCTTGTTTTGTATCGTCGGTTATTCATATTTCTTCGTGTCTCTCCTTGTCTTGTATCCTGTTTGATACAAAAAATTCTGTGTGTTACGGTTTTCGAATTGTTGAGTTCCTTGTGTGTCAAGATTTGAATTATCTTTCTTACCATAATAGATGAATTCAAATCTTTCCTTATATTTTTTTCCATATTCATACCATTCCTTAGTATTCATATTATTTCCTTCTTGAATTACCAAACAATTTGGTAGTTACCATATAAAAAATTGGCCAAAAATTAAAAAAAAAAGACATTGCTTGTGAAGAATTTCAAGTCTTCGAGTATGATGATATACGCCAAACAAGCCAACTAAAAGGTGATGTTAGATGGTCATTTAATTCCAGTGCAGACTTGGATTTGAGGGCAAATCCTTTTGAAGAGGTGGAGAATGATGGAGATGCAGTTGGCAAGATATATCAAGATATTTCAAGAATATTTGTTGAAGATATTATAGAAGATTTGATATATATTTTTATAAGATTTGATTTAGCTTTAATTATATTAGATTTTATTTTTAGATTTGTAGGATTTAGATTCGTTTTATTACAAAGATATCAAAAGATATTTTCTGTATATCTTGATAGATTTGATATGTTTTTCAGATTTATTTTCCTAGTTAGATTAGGTTCAGAGATTTGATTTTCTCCGTATAAATAGGGTTTTGTATTTCATTGTAATTCAGTTTTCAGTTTAATAATAATTTTGTGAGTTATTTCTCCGATTCTGAAAACTCATGAATTTATGTGGATTACCTTGAAATTCAAAATTTACTATTTCACATCTGTTTGTGGTGTCTTCATTCATATCCAACGTTGTTTGATCAACTCACTTCTTGGGTCGTAGGAGATTTATTATGGACTATGGTACTTGAAGGTTTTTGAATCCAAAGGTGTTCGATTTTCCATTGTATCAGTTTTGTCAGTTGTGCATTGATAGTTCTTCAGTTTCTTGGGGTGTATATAAGATTCAATTGGAATACATCATTTGAAGGGTCGATAGTTCTTCAGCTTCTTGGGGTGTATGAGATTCGTCTGGAATACATCATTTGAAGGGTCGAATTAGAAGGGCTGGACTTCCATCCTATCGTCGTTTTTTGTTCCGATCCTGTTCTTGACTTTTTTGCGTTGTGTCAACTCTTGTTCCTGGGCTATGATCGTTACTCATCCACGAGGGTCGTATCACATGCTGATTCGAACGGAGATGCTGGACATTCCCAACCATGATGAGGATTACTCATACGAAGAAGAAGCTGATGAGGAAGCACTTCTTTCATTACTCGTCGCAATTGGAGAAGATGCTGAAGAAGATCTTGAAAGCGAAGCTGAGACAAAATTCAAAACTTCAAGAGAGCAGGTAATCATCTCACCTATCAATACTCTGTCAGCATATGTTTATGATGAATCTGAATCATATTGTTCTTACTTAGAGGAAGTCACTTTAGACACTTTATCGCATGTATTTCAAAAATTTTATGAAATAAAAAATGTCTTAGCCGGCGAAAATACTTCACTTAAATTACAAATATCTATTTTGACCGAGGAAATTGCAAAATCAAGGTCTATAAGTGAGGAGTTAGCAAAATTAAAGGAAGAACCACTCAGCACTCCTTAAAAATTTCAAGATTTAAAATCTGAGTGTAAACCATGAGAGAGCCTACAGATAAGTCAGGATTAGGATACAAAAATGATTTGAACAATGAAAACCCTGCACTTACTGGTACTAAGTGATTTTTATAATAGAGAACCTTAATACACAGTTTGAGTCAAGTGGTCAAGGGGTAGAAGTTAAATTGCCACTTAATACTGGCAATGCTAAAGGTTGGTTAGCCAACAACTCCAAACTGACTGATCAGGATTAGAAGAATAAGTCCGTGATTAAGGTTAAGCTGATTAAACAAAATAACCCTTCACTGGCTAAATATCATACTGATAGGAAGCCAGTATGGCCTCAAAAGTTGAACAAGCAGTATGTTCCCACTGCTACGAAGTCACATTACTAGACCGGTTCAGCTAAGTAGTCAGTATACTCTGCGATGACGCAGTCTCAAGTACACCTTGAGAGGACGATTATACCAAGTAGGGGGGAACACCAATTTTTAGGCCAAAGCTAAATCACGATTTTTATTTTAAGGCTGTGAAGGCTAACCCAGGTGGTTCACACTTGTACAACAAGTTGCCACCAAAGTACTCAAACCCAGAACACAGATTCCGAGGTTCTCAAAAGAAGCATAATCTTAAGAGAACTCCACACACTACCATACAATCACAATCTAAAAGCATGCATTATTTTAGAAGGAAGGAAAGATTTCTGCCATTAACAACAACAAAACTACATCTGTTGTCAAGATCACAAAAGTGTTGATCCCTAAAGAGATGATCACACGAGCTAATTCTGTAGGACCCGCAGATAATCAAAAACCTAAATGCTAAATATTTGTGAATGCTGGAATAGGCACCGCAACAGAAAAATGAGTGGATCCTCGATATCGGATGCTCGACTCACATGACAAGAAACAAGGAATTCTTTTTTGAGATCAACATGATGTGAGGACCACCAGTGTTTCTTAATGACAATTCTAAGTGAAGAGTCGTGGGAAGAGGATGCATCGAGTAAAACAGGTTGATATTAATAAATGTGTCAATTGTCACAAATCTGAAGCACAATTACTCAATGTCTGTCAACTCAGCAAAAATGGACATGTTGTCTCGTTTGAAGAATATGAATGTCAGATCAAGGATAAGGATACGGGAGACATCACGCTGAGGGGGGTTTGCAAAGATGGACTCTATGTAATAGACTGGTTGAGTGGGAAAACTCACTCATGCCTGTTGCCACCAGCACAGTTGAATCAAACTGTTTACGGCACAAGAGATTAAGTGACTTAAATTTCAAGACAATCAATTATTTGGGTAAGCATGATTTGGTAAAGGGTTTACCAAATGGAGTGTTCAAGAAGGAAGGAGTATGCAAGGCTTGTTAGCAAGGAAAGCATACTAAAGCCTCCTTTAAGAACAAGTAGTCAACCAAAGCACTACCCGAGTGCTGGAGTTACTCCCTTTGGGCTTGTTTGGACCTGTAACTCCCCCAACTATTGGAGGAAATAGATTCTCACAGGTAGTTGTGGATGGCTACTTGCATTACATGTGGATCAAGCTTCTCAGAACCAAGGATGAAGTGAAAATTATACTGTCAGAATTGATCATGCAAGTACAGAATCAAAGGGAGACTACAATAAAAAAATTAGATCTGACTATGGAACAGAGTTTTGCAATGGGCCTCTGATAGTTTTTTGCATGGAAGCAGGCATTGGGAATAAGCGATCTACTCCAAAAACTCCACAGCAGAATGGCTTAGCAGTACAAAGAAATCTAACACTAAAGGAAGCAGTTTGAACCATGCTGGCAGAGACTAGACTGGGTGAGAAATTTTAGGGCGAATCATTGATGACGACGTGTTACACTCAAAATAGAAGCGTCATCACTAACAGACTACAGATGACCCCATAGGAATCATATCACGGTGGTAAGTCTTCTATTGCTCATCTTCGTGCTTTTAGTTCGCTATGTTATGTCCACAACAAAGGAAAGTCAAAATTGAATGTTTTCTCTCCCAAGGATGATGAAGCTGTGTTTCTTGGATATGGACACCCATCTCATAAGGGATATCGAGTATTCAATAAGATTACTAAGCTTGTGGATATAACATGTAATTAGATTTTTATGAAGTTACTTTAGTGCGCAGGATCATAAGAGAGTTGGGAGAAGACATTCCTGAGATTGATGATGTCAATAAAAAGTTAGGCACGGATTCTTCGGAGGCTAAACTGACTGTTTCGGCTAGATCTATGATGAATGGACCTTCTCAACAAACATCCTCCATTGACAATCAGACAATCGAGAGTGTCAATGATGCTAACGATCATGCTGAGACATCAAATTCCACGACCCTAAGATAGAGCATAAATCAAGGGGGAATTCATGCTGGCATCTTTCAAGATGATATTGTTAATGATGAAAGTGAAGACACTGGAATTCATATTGGCAATACTGAAGGCCCTGATGATCAAGAAGCCATGATTGAAGATGTTCAAGCTCAGATAAATGACGCGATACAAACTGAAGACGAAGTGCATACTGAAGACAACGCTCAGAATCAACCTACAGTCTTGTCTAACCAAGACACCAACAATGAAGTATTGAGAAGGAGATCATTCCTGAAGATCACTTTGTCACAGACGTGCCGGTCGCAGGAGTCCCTTCCATGGATCCATTCACTCAATCCATTAAGGTCGAAGAACTTCAACTACCCAAATGGCTTCGAAATCATCCAGAGGAATCTGCACTGGATGATATCACCAATCCAGTCCAAACAAGACATCGCATCACTCTACTCACATGCTATATCTCTCAAGTTGAACAAACGAGAGTAGAAGACACACTCTAATCAGCTGACTTGATAAATGTTATGCAAGAGGAGCTTGCAGAATTCACTCGCAATCATGTTTAGGACTTGATTAATCGTCCGTCACATCATCACTGATTGGAACCAAGTGCGTATTTAAGAACAAGTGAGATGAGGCTGGTAACATAGTAAAAAACAAAGCCAGACTAGTTGTCAAAGGATATGCGCAATGCGAAGGGATCGATTTTGATGAAACCTTTGCTCCTCTAACCAAACTAGAGGCTATAAGACTGTTTCTAGCCTATGGTGCACGTCATAGATTCACTGTCTATCATATAGATGTGAAAAGTGCCTTTCAGAACGGCGAACTAAAGAAGGAAGTATCTATGCAACAACCTCTTAGTTTTGAAAAGGAAATCAAGTATACAAACTACGAAAAGCACTATATGGATTGAAGCAAGCACCGCGAGCTTGGTATGAGACCCTATCATATTTCCTACTGAAGAATGGTTTCAAGAAGGGGAAGATCGATAGGACCTCATTTTTAATCAAGGCTGAAAATGACATCTTACTAGTCCAGATCTATGTCTATCAATCATTTTAGGGTCAAGAAATATTACCTATTGCGACAAATTTACCTAGCTTATGCAAAGTAATTTTCAAATGAGTATGTCGGGCAAAATGACGTACTTCTTAGGACTTGAAATTAATTAGTCCAGCGAAGGAATATTCATCAATCAGAAGAAGTACACCAGAGATCTTATCAACAAGTTTCTTCAAGAAAAGGCTGAGTTTCTGCGGATTTCTGTGATCACGAGCATACAAATCACATTGGATGAAGATGGAGAACCAATCGATTAATCAGCTTATGAGGAATCTTGGGCTCACTTCTATACTTGATAGCAAGCAGACCGAATATTTCTTATGCCGTTGGAGTATATGCTGGATTCCAAGCTAATCCTAGAAGATCACATATGGATGCTGCCAAGAGAATTGTAAGGTATCTGAAGTGTACTGAGTCACTTGCTATATGGTATCCAAGATGCGACGAGCTTATTCTTAATGGGTACTCATACTAGGAATTCGGAGGTTGTCGTATTGATCATAAAATCATGAGTGGAACTAGTCAATTTCTTGGATATAAGCTGATAAGCTGGTTTAGCAAGAAAAAACACTCGGTTGCAATGTTGATCACTTTAAATCTCCAGATTAATTATAGCAACAGTGGCAAATAAATTTATAAAGAACCCTAAGGTTATCAAATCAAGGGGAATTGTATAACGAGATTATCCTATGTACTAACTATGATCCTAAGATTCATTGTTTGAGGAAATAGAAAATCAGGGTTTTGATTTGGAAAATAAAGATGACAATACTGAAAATTAAAGGGGTTTCGAAATCAAATTTAAGGGAACACAAATTCTTGGGAAGAATTCTTATTATGGATGACATGTAAGAACCAATTAATTTAACAGGTGGAATACTGCAATAATGTTATATTTCCTTGGTCGGGCAAATATAACCTAGATTACTAATTAGTGACTATCTTCGCTCAGTCTCAAGAACACAAAATTAGTAAATCTGATAGGCAAATGAGTTCAATTCCTACTGTCTAATACATCTCATCGGATAGTATAGGGTATATCATGCATTCCTAATCCCACTATCAATTCACCTTTCGGTCCTTCTATCAATAGCTAGACATCTAATCCAATCGTCACCTTTCGGTCCTTGAATTAATCTAGAATTATAAAATAAACACAGGTATCATGAACCTAATTAATTAATCCTAACATGCATCCATAATAATATCAAACCCTAGAACCTGCTAGGGTTTCTAGCCACTCATCGCAGATTGAAATCCAAAAGAAAACATATTAAATTGCATAAAAGTAAAGAACTTACAATAAAAATAAAAGGTTTCGTGTTTCCCAACTCTCAAAACTCTTAAAACTAAATTGCAGAATGAAATATGATCAGAGGTCTGAAAAATATTAAAAGGTTTCGAAAATGTCGAATTTTGTAGGCTATTTATGGAGGTGGATGTGTATCCTATCAAATCTAGGGCTAAAGATATGATAAAATCCGAATTTGATCGAATTTCCGTGCCAGCAGGTTTGCATCGATCGACGTGGCTTCAACATCGATCAACATGAAACGTCCACATCGATCGATTTGGATTCCACGTCGATCAATGTGGAGTCTCGGCCCCTTCTACGCGGTCTCACGGTTTTGGCCGTAACTTCCTCTCCCGAATTCCGATTGACCCTATTCCAGTTGCGTTGGAAAGCTAACTCGAACTCTATCCATTTCCATGCGCCAATTGCTATAATTCCTCATGGGGAAGAACGCTTCACTGCTAATCTTGCACTTCACTGCTTTTGGAACGGTTTTCTAGTGAATTTGGCCTATAACCTGCAGATACACACCATAGCACGCATAATACCACCCAATATAGACTCATGCATAAAATATATATATATATAAACTCCATAAAACTACATAGAATAGTAGAAAATAATATAGATAAGCGAGTAATATAATGTGCTTATCAAATGTCTACTATAGAAGCGGAATACATTGTTGCTTCTAGTTGTTCTGCTCAAATACTATGGATCAAATAGCAACTTCTCGACTATGATGTGGTTTTAGGATTTGTTCCCATCTATTGCGATAATAATAGTGCAATGTGTATCACGAAGAATCCGGTTCATCACTCCAGAACCAAGCACATTGACATACGACATCATTTTATTCATGATCATGTCAAAAGAAGGACGTAAGCGAAGAGTAAATTTGTACTGACGATCAACTTGCTAACATCTTCACGAAACTACTTCCTGAAGCTCGCTTTAAGCAGATGTGTATCAAACTCTTTCTTATGGAGTTTAATGAGATTGAAGAAGGAGTCTAAGACCGCATTCAAAATTTTGGAATTCCAAAGAGTATGGACTAACTTTTTATATATAGTGAGTCCAAGCTCTCAGTAAATGTATTTCCAGTATACACTGAAAGGATACGATCAACAAATGATAAAACAAGTGGTTGAAGATGGTGAAGCGACCTAAGATTGAGTCCAAGCTCTCAATCTTTCAAGAGTATTGAAGACGAAGAGATGCGGATTAAAGTTCAGTCGAAGCTCTCTTGTTACTTGAAGATTGAAGATCTAAGCTGACAGAGATTTGTGCTGACAATTTTTTTGTTACAAGCATACTAAGCTAGAAGGATGTTAAGCCTACGGGACATGTTGATGATCATATTGTGAGTGGGACGATTGATCTACAAAATTCTATATGCGATACGCCACAATTAATGCGAATCAATGCAAAGGATAATCATCAGAGATCCAAATTTTCCTTCGAAATATGTGGTCAAATAGCACCCCGCCAGATCAACATTTTCGGGACTCGAGGAGTAAAGCCTTATCATATCCCACGATCCAAGTCGCACATATAGGGCACCTCAACCATTGCCGATTTCCTAAAAGATGATCGGACTTTCTAGTACGGATCTCAACCGTCAATTTCTTATATTCCACTGATGCTCTTCTGAGTAAAAATAGGGTTCATTTTGCCACTCTAAGTGTATAATCCTTGTTGAACCCAGCCTTCCATTTAAAATATACTTCGAAAAAATTTGCCCACCCTTCTAAAATCTCTCGATGAAGAAGAAGGGGAAGCCACCCGATGTTTCCAAGTCTTTACCCGATGTCACAGCACAATGTTGGCATGACCACGGGCGGTAGCAAAGGCTACAGGTTTGGTCGGCAGCCATGTTGCAATCCCCTATAGTGAGCGTGGTGGCGGCGGCTGGACAATAGTAACACAGGTGGCAGTGCTAGGGTTTGCAAATGGAAGGACATGCTATTATGAGCTATGGTTTGTGCCTGCGGACTAATATGAAGGTTTGACAGTGGCTCGCAGGACCGAGAATTTGGTTTTTTCTATGCTTTAGGGTTTTCAACTCTGTTGGCCTAAAATCATAATATCCGACCCAATTTGTAGTACTCTTCAGCCTGAATTCCAGATT
The DNA here is from genome assembly GCA_026898455.1 of Plectranthus barbatus. Classification (NCBI taxonomy): domain Eukaryota; kingdom Viridiplantae; phylum Streptophyta; class Magnoliopsida; order Lamiales; family Lamiaceae; genus Plectranthus; species Plectranthus barbatus. The sequence continues at coordinate 435,147 of JAPKLW010000132.1, read as the reverse complement.
TAAAATTAAAGAGTGGGAGCCAATTTAAAATCTGTATTAAATCAAATTTTGTAATATATAGATTTAATTTTTTATTACCTATGTAACTGGATCTGGGGGCCACGAGAATTTTTATTTTATTTTTTATAATAGAAAAAACATGCTAATACTACTATCATTTATTATTTAATGCATGTTGTAGATGATAGTAATGCATGTTACTGCTTTAATTTTTTTATGTTCAAAGCATGCTTTATGTGATCTATTTTATATATTAATTTATATTTACAAATCCAGAAATCATGTTGGAAAATATGATGGAATTTTTTATGTGACATAATTTAAAGATAATAAAATAATCTGTGCGCATATGGACCTTTTGAAAGAAATAGACTATGCAAGATTTTTTAATTAAAATCAACAAGACCTCCACAAATGCGGTCTCTTATTAGAAGTGGGAAGTGGAGTGAGTAGATGTCTACACAATCGTAGCTTGCTTAATTTATCTATTCATAAGTTCTAATAAATGAGATTTCTATATAAATCCTTTAGAAATGTGAGAAATTTGAAGTGGAGTGTGTAGACGTCTACACGACCGTAGACTGCTTATATTTGTATATAAATTCTCTATGATTTTTTTAAATGAGATAACAAATGTTGTAAAAGGCATGTGCGATGGGTCTAGTACATATGCCAAATCGTCTTTTAACTTCCGAAGTTAGAATAGTGGTAAAATTCTTAAATTTTGCCTGAGAATACCTGAAATGGATTAAAGTTATAGACTGGACCTTGAAAGAGTAGTCTAGTTAGGTGGTCTATCGTAAACATATTCGAAAGAAGCTTGTGGTAAATACACCTAGGCAATTGGGGGAAAAATTGTATTGGTTTATCAAAAGGTTACAATGAATATTTGTTTCAATGTTCTGCATGTATGTTCTTACTTTAATCACTTATTGTTTTAAAATATTTTTGTGAATAATTCTATAAACATAGTGGCAAAAAATCTATTACATGGTCCGAATTTCTAGGAATGGAAACGCAACGTAAATTATATCCTAGTTGTAGAGGATAACCAATATGATCTTAACACTGCGTGCTTAGCTATCTCTACTGCTGAGGAGCGGAACCTCTATGACAAATGGGTCAAGTCTAACAATGTTTTCAAGTGCTACATGATGACCACTGTGTCTAAGGTACTCCAGCAACAACATTAGCATTATGACAAAGCATCAGAGATTATGGGCAGTCTCACAGTTACATATGGGGAATCATATTGAGTTGTAAGATATAATGAGTTGTAAATTGATTGATGGTAGCTCAATGAGGGAGCACATAGTTTCCATGACTTATGTAACAAGAAGGAGGTATTAATGGGGAAGCCCAGGTCGATATCATACTCGACTCACTTCCAAAGACTTTGGAGAACTTCAGACTGAATGCTATCATGAGTAAAAAGGAGTAGAATCTCAAAGAGTTACTTAATAACATAATGGTGGTTGAGTAAGTCATGCATCCTGAAAACAATGTCTTGGTTTCATCTCATAGTCGCCCTACATCATTGAATTTTACTAAGCCTAAAGGGCTTAATGGAAAGAAATTCAAGAAGTCAACCTCTAAGAGTAAGACTTTTATTAAAAAGGAAAACCGTTATACCGAGGAATAAGGACAAGTGCTTCTGTTGTGGCAAAACTGGTCACTGGAAGAAGGATTGTCTAACTAAGCGGCATGGACATAGTACATCATTTGCATTTGTAATCGAAACATGTTTATGATCCGTTTCTACCCATTCGTGGGTAGTGGATACTTGAGTTATTTATCATGTTTGATATAATTTGCAGGGGTTCAGACCTGCAAGATAACTGAATAAAGACGAGGGGACAATCACCATGGGTAATGCTGCTCATGTGTTTGGAGCAGCAGTTGGATATGTTACATTATGCTTAGAAAACAATATTTTGATTTTAAGAGACGTTTTATATGTACTGGATTTTTGGCAGAATCTTATTTCTATTGCCCTTTTAATAAATGATAGATCTTCAATTATTTTTTATAGTCATGATTCTATCAAAGTCAATAAGGTGTTACCTATTGTGGGATACAGATAGACTCTATTTATATCATTACTTATTTCATGAGTGTTCAGTGAATACTTCATATAACTCATTTAATCATAAGAATAGGAAGTTTTCATCTTCTGATAAATATCTTACATATCTATAGGATTTGGGACTAAGTAAAATTAGTCTAATGAGGATCAAGAGACTCATGGATGATGAACTGTTGGATTCAATCTTTGTAGTTCCATATCGAGTTTGTAAATCCTGTATAGAGGGAACCAAACCATTTAAGGTAAGTGAGTCCCGAACAAGTGATTTACATTAAGATGTCTACCCAAACTCGTCGAGCATATAAATATTTTGTCACTTTTAATGATGAAAATATGATATACGGGTATGTTTACTTACTTCACTATAAGTCTAAATGCCTTGAGAAATTCAAGGAATTTAAGGTGTAAGTAGAAAAAAAGATAGACAAAACCCTCGAGTCACTGCGATCAGATCGTGGTGGCGAGTATCTTAATGACGAGTTCTTGCAACTTTTGTCAGACCATGGGATTACATCCCAAAGGCCCGAACCGGGCACTCCTAAGTAGAATGGTGTGGCAGAAAGAAGAAGTAAAACTCTTCTTTAAATGATTAGGTCTATGATGAGTTATGCAAACTTGCCTATTTCATTTTGAGACACGCATTGCTAACATCAACATACGTACAAAACCTGGTACATTCTAACCTTGAAAGCTCAGTTTGTCGAGGATAAAAGTGTAGGGTTGTCCAACTTATGTTTTATCAAAAGAACCTGATAGGTTAGAAGATAGGTCAGAGCTAATGTTGTTCGTGGAATACCCTAGACAAATGAAATGTGGTTATTTCAACTATCCTAAGGACTAGAAAGTCATTGTTAGCACCAACGCAAGATTCTTGGAGGAATAGTTCCTGAAAAACTTCAAATCGAAAAGTAACATCATTCCCCAAGAGATGGGAAAAGATGATGCATTTTCATTGGGAAAACCCCATGGCAGATTGAGTGTACCTGTGGAAGCTTTGGAACCAACTGCACGGTTACCAGTGCAAGGCCTCGAGCCAAAACTAACGGCACCCACTGCTAATGTAGTACTAGTGCTCCATCATAGTGGGAGGCTACTCACCAACCCGAACATTATATGTTCGCAGGGGAGTCATTAGACTTGACCCGAGAAGATGGACTCGATGATACCAACCCATAGACATATGACAAATAAATTATAAAGATGTGGAAAAATGGCATAAAGCCATTGATTTAGAAATTGAATCAATTACGTGATGTTTGCGCTACAAGATGGCTCTCATGCCATAGGTTGCAAATGAGTATACAAACGGAAGAAAGGTTCAAAATGTGAGATAACATCTTTTAAAACTAGCTTGGTGGTGAAGGGTTGTAATAAAAAAGATTGTATTGACTATGATGAGACTTTCTCATCGGTAGCCATGTGCAAATCCATTCAAATTTTTTAATATATAGCAACACATATGGACCAAGAGATCTGATAGATGGATGTAAAAGTGAGTTTTTAAACAGGTACCTTCAAGAAAGTCGTGACATCTATATGCAGCAGCCAAAGGGTTATGTGAAGGATGGTGAAGAGCATCTTCTCTACAAGCTAAATAAGCCCTTGTTTGGACTATTAACAAGCTTCATGGTCATGGAACAAACATTTCGATGTTGTGATTAAATCGTATGGGATTTTACAGTGTGAAAAGTAATGCTATGTGAACCTATTACGTCAATTAAAGCATGGTATTCCTTCCACTTTATGTAGAAAACATTCTCCTATTCAGCAACGATGTGGAGGTGTTGTCTGACATAAAGAGATGGTTATCCAAACAATTTCAAATGAAGGACCTAAGAGACATTGGATACATCTTTAGGATTAATGTCTCGCGTGATCACAAGAAGCGGATGATAAGCTTGTCTCAGACCGCTTATATATTTATTGTAATTGCTCGTTTTGTATGCAAAATGCCAAGAAAGGAATGCTATCTTTCTGACATGGTGTTCCTTTGTCTAAGACAGAATGCCCTACAATGAAATAGCAGAGGGATGTGATGGCTAAAGTACCATATGCTTCTAAGTGGGAATTCTTATGTATGCAATGCTATGTACAAGGCGAGATATCAGTTACGTTATTGGCATGGTAGCCAGATATCAGCCTAACCCAGGACAGGCGCATTGGGCTGCTGTTAAACACATTCTCAAGTATCCGAAAATAACTTGAGACTATTGTCTTGTTTATTTGTGCAATGTGCGTTATATGGATTCGGATTTCCAGGTGGACCAGGATAAGAAGAAATCAACCTCAAGCAATGTGTTCACCTTGGGAGGTGTAGTTGTATTATAGGGGAGTGCAAAATAGAACTGTATTGTGGACTCCACCATGGAATCTAAGTATGTGATAGCTTCGGAGGGTTCTAAAGAAGCGGTATGGCTATGAAACTTCCTCTAAAAGTTAGTTATTGTTTTGTGTTTACCCAGGACAATCACGGTATATTGTGATAAAACTAGTTTATTAGCAAACTCTAATGAACCAAGAACTCATTTTTGGTGGCATTGAATTTTAAAGATGGACCTTTGGAAAGTCTCGCCCCAGGGGCTCGAGAGGTGTGATCTCACTCTATTGCCAAAGATGTTTCTTCCTCCATCAATGTTCAAGGTCCAAGGCTCCTCCACTATTGATTCATGGTTGAGACTTGCTACTTCGTGTTCATCCTGCACCTGGAAATCACCGGTGAACTTGGCCATACAGTCTGCCACTACTTGGGACTTGATCGCGGTTCATGGTTCATAATCGATACTATAGCCTCCTAGTTTGACAGCTCACTTTAATAGTTGACCAGGCAAGCTAAGTTTTAAGAACACCGGTCGTAAGGGGTAGGCTGTCACGACTTTGATCAAATGTGATTCAAAGTAACGTCTTAGCTTCCTGGCCATGTTGACCAGGGCTAGTCCTAACTTCTCAAGAGCGGTGAATATGAATTCTGAGCATGGCCTTACTAGCGTAGTGAATTGGATGGAGAACAACTCCAGCTTTCTTTACGTGAACCAATCCTACGGCCTTCTCCGAAACTGACACGTATAGCAAGAGAACCTCCCCATCATCCGATTTCACCAGTACCGGAGGACTAGTGAGGTAGTGTTTTAATTCTTCCAATGTCTTTATGCATTTGTCGGTCCATCCGTACCCTTTTCTTTGGGTCTTAAGATAGTTTGGGTTTTGCAGAGTACTTGGCCACGAACCTGCTCAGGGCCGCGAGTCTGCAAGTCAATTTCTACAACCCTTTTGTGTCCCTTGGGTGCACTAGTTGGTGATTTAGTTTCATATGTGTGGGGTTGTCCTCAATCCCTCTCTTAGTTATCAGGTATCCCAGGAACTTCCCAGATTACACTCCTAATGTGCACTTGGCAGGGTCGGGCTACATGTTATTCTTTTCGAGGACCTTAAAATAGTTTCACAGAGGTATGTCAAATGGTCCTCCGCTCTAAGGGACCTTACCAAGATGTCGTCGATATAAACTTCCATGGCTCGGCCGATGAGGTGCTGAAACATCTTGTTTACCAACCTTTGGTAAATGGGGCTTGTATTTTTCAGGTCTAGAAGCATCTCTTTATTATAGTAGATCCCTTTGTTGGTATAGAAGGCCATTTTCTTTTAGTTCATAGGGTACATCTAAATATGGTACTATCCTGAGAAAACATCCATAAAGCTAAGTCGGTTGTGCCCGATGGTGGTATTGACTATACTATCGATGTGTTGTAACATATATGGATCCTGAGGGCACGCATTGTTTAGGTCAGTGAAGTCTATGTAGACCTTGTTCATCCCGTTCTTCTTCTCTACGACCACGATGTTGGCCAACCAGGTAAGGTACTTCACCTAGCATACCAATCCGATGCTTAAGAGTTTGTCGATTTTCTCTTTAATGGCTTGGTTCTTTTCAGACATGAACTTTGGTCTCGTTGCTGCACATGTTTCTAGTGCAGGTCAACTTGCACCCTATGAGTCATGATTTATGGGTCAATGTCGGTCATGTCCCGGTGTGATTATGCGAATGCATTTTTCTTTGACCTTAGGAGTAGCAGCAGTTCTGCACGTCGTTCTTGGCTTAGTTCCACCTCTATGAAGGTCTTTTTGCTAGGATCTTGGTTGTCCAAGCCCACTTCCTCAAGGTCCTCTAGGGTTGTGGTATTTGACGGCTCCTCGATGGTATTTACTTCTTTGAGACTTGTGTATTAGCACTCTTTCGAGGTCATCTGTTCGTAATGTATTGTATGGAACCCCCACCTAGTGGGGAAGTTTATCACTAGACGGTAGGTTGACGGGACATGTTGGAGTTCGTGAAGTTCGGGTATTCCCAGGATAACATTGTATGTTAAGGGTGCGTCCACCATTTGGAAGGTGTGGTCCAAATTCTCACCTTTGTAGTACACCGAGAGATGCATGTCTCCCATTGTGTTCTTTTTTTCTCTGTAGAACGCCGTTAGCTGGGTTATATTTCCCACTAGTTTGGACTCGAGGATGCTCAATTTTTGAATGCTTGCAGGAATAATACGTTTGTCGAGCCTCCATTGACCACCGATATTCGATGGATGCAATAGTTGGAAATGGGAGGTGAAATCACCAATGCTTCATTGTGAGGGTGATGAATCCCTGATGATTCTGTACTCGTAAACTCTATCACCTCAGGCTTCGGGTTCTTATGTGGCATGTTGTTAGTGTTCCTCACGACACGACAAGCCTTTTTTGCCAATATTCAATTTATGCCACAGACCTCCGAGCCTTTAGTGATGTAATGGACCATTTTTTATTGTCGGGGAGCCAACTGGTAGATGATCATCTTCTTTCTTCCTATATGGAGTGTTGTTTCCGCGGGTCTAGGTCTTCTTTCCTTTGGTGCAGAGGTATACTATGAGCATTCCCATCTACAACATCTCAAGGACCTTGATCCTCAGAGCTTGTCATTCCTCTGTCTGGTACCCATGGTCGTTCTGAAACTCATAGAAATTCTTTAAGTCCCGCGTAGTGGGGTCAGCCATCATCTTTAGCACCTCATAGCCCCTCGCATATTCTTTAACACATTGTTGACCAGGTTCGATGGCTCAAAGACTAATGTGCAATCTGCATTTAAGGAGCTAGGTCATGTCGGCCGGATGTACTGATGTGATCTGGCTTTGTTCATGTCGCAGTGTGATATGTGTGTGAAATGACAACTTTATTGGTGCATTATTGTGATTTTTCATGATTATTACACCCACATATCATAGGTTTTTGTTTTAATTTCATGTGTTTTCGAGTATGTTTACGTTTGAGTTGTGTAGGTGAGCTTTTGAGCTTAAATCCACAAGCTAGGCCAATTTTTGGATTGATTCCGACCAAGATTTTACACGTGTTGAAGAGATTTCGACCCATATTGAGTTTGAAGAGCTGAAGGAGTGAAAGAGAGAGCAAAATTTGGTTGAACTCTATCTGTCTAGGGCAAACCCGTGCGGATTTCTAGAATGTACTGAGATTTTGGCCATCTCGTTCAAAATTTTCTTGTCCTCACGAAATTTTAGTCCTATCACTTGCTATAAAAAGGGGGAAAATGAATTGGTGAAGAACTTTTGGCAATTTTAAAGTAGATCTAAGGGGAAAAGAGGTGGTTACTCACTTACCATCACTTCTAAACATCTCCAAACATCCAATCGAGGGAGAATCAATGGTGTACCACTTCAATTCGATGCGAATTTAGGAGGAATTTTAAGATCAAATCATCAAGATGAATAATTGGGGGAAATGATTTGCTCTAACTAATATTGTAATGGATTCCTTTTCTATTTTAATAGATTTGAGATCAAACAAAGGTCTAAGTGGCTAAACATTTATAGGATATTGGTTAAATGATGCTTTAAATCTATTGCTTTGATTGAATGATTGTTTACCTTCTCCTGGTCAATTGCAACACACTAGAGTTTTTTCATAGTCCAATAATGTCGGCATTAACCAACTATTTGATTTATTGGCATCGAGATTGCAGCTATTCCGCAGATTTAGATGTTGTGATTAGTGTGTTTGCGTATAAGTATTGACCCAATCCCTGTGTGGGGATAGCTTATAGGTCCATAATTTACGAACCTTTAGGAGTGATTAAAGTTTGTTTACAACATTCTATCATACTTATTGGTTCATTGCAAAGTTCATACCAATAGCCTCTTTCTCTCATTGGTAAATTCTATCAATTTGTGATATTCAAGCATTTTTGTGAGTTTGTTTGGAATGATTGAGTGAATTGTTGTCTCTACCATGGTGATGGAAGCATTTAGTTTCTTTGTGATTGTTATTTAATTAGATTTAATTTCTTTTCCTAGATAAAAACTACTCAACGAAGCACAACATAAAAATAATCGGTACTCTTAGTAGGCAAAATAAGAAAAACTTGGATTTAATAATTTTTTTCTTGACTTACTAGGGATTTGGTTAATTATATTAATCGAATTTTTAGCGTATCATGTTTTGGCGAAGTTGCCGGGGACCAAACCAAGGACACGCACATGACAGGTGGGAATATTCACCACTATACTACAATGACTTTTTACATGTAAATAATGGTGAACTCACTTTGCATTGTAAGGGTAAAGAGGTTGTGTTTTCCTTTCCATCGAAGGTAGTTGGCGATGTTGAAGAAGGAAAGGTGTTGGAGCCTTTTAAAGAGAAGAAAGTATGGATTGAAAGAGGAGTTGGGACAAAAAGATTGAATAATTGTGTGGATCTAAAGAAGGTTTGTATGGAGGAAGAAAAGGACATGAATGATGAATCGGAAAACATCTTTGAACAAAGTGATTTCATAGAAAAGAAAGCAAGGTTGGAGAATGCTACAACTCGAAGTTCTAGAACGAAGTTATTCTTACCGGGTGAGTCATGGACCATGGAGCAAGGTATTAATTTTGGATCCGCTCCTTTTGATCATGATCAAAGCAAAAAGGTAATAGATTCGAGCTAACGACTTTAAACAAGGGCTTGTTGGGAGGCAACCCAATTTACTTAGCTTTCTACTTGTTTTTATTTCGAATAAGTGTTTAGCTTGCTTGGTTTAGTTGGTTATGGTAGAGATGATGTTTATGTGGGGGATAAGTGGTTTTGTTTCGTGAAATTTGCAGGAAAATTCTGATTTCACATTGGGAAGTTGCATTTTGAGAGTCGGGTTCGCCCGAGATGAGAAGGGTATGGTTGTGACAGAGCATCGAAGTGATTTCAGAGGGGAAATTTCTCCCGAACTCATGAAAAATCGGTCCAGCTCTCTTTGATTGGATTGAAGCCAAGCAAGCCTTGGGGACGGTTCGGGCAAACCCAATCGAAAAATTGGACTGGAGGCATAAACTTGAAATTTCGACAGAACCCCGCCAAGCTTGGGGTTCGGTTCGGTCAAACCTAGTCAAATTTGGGAGGACAGAGCCTAAAATTTGCCCGAACCCAGCTCGGGCTGAGTCAAAATTTGGCACAATTTAAATACAAATTATGGCTCATTTCTCCCCATTCTCAATCCTATCAAAATTTTCTCTTCCAAAGCTTCAATTCTTGTCATACCCATTGCTTTTGTGTGAAATCTAATCTCAATTTATCCTAATCGCTTCTAGGAGAGTTCGTGGCACTCAACAAGGAGCTGGGATTAGGCAGCCAACAAATTTTGATGATGAAGAATTTGAGAGATACAAAATTATGGTGGAAAAGAGTGTGGTTGGGTTGAAATACCCATGTCCAGGTACATTGGATGTATTGGAGTTTAAGGCGGATATAACAAAGTTTCTCACGAATATGAGATGGAGAAGTTACTTGAGGGAGCAATGGCCGACATACATAGAGCTCACGAAAGAGTTCATGGCATCCACCACAATGATGAAAGGTTCGGGAAGTGTTCCTTTGTCAGCATCTTTCAAAATCTGAAGTAGAAATAAATCCTCAATCGACAAGAGTTAGATGCCATTTATGGGTGTGATGAGAATGCAGTTTTTATGCCGAGTGATATGAATGTTATGGAATTTTTGTAGAAGATTTCGGGGATTAAAACTTAGGGGAATTTTCATTTAAAATCTGCTAAGTTTTCTTTGATTGTGAATCCCATAATTAGATATGTGCATAAGGTGGTGGCTGGTTCTGTTTCGGGTAGATACGAGTCTGGGAATGTCGTGGTTGCTGAAATGTACATGTTATACTCTATGATGCATGGTTTGAAGTTTTCTATGGGTGGTCTTGTAATGGATGCATGGAGTTGGGCTGCTGGGTTAAAAACTCCCACTATTTGTTGTAGGGGATTGCTTACTCCTTTTTTCTGGCATTTAATCCTTGACTGGTTCGTTTACATTGGCGGTCTTGTTGGACACTGCTATCTTTGTGGCTACAAAGTTTCTAGTGCTGGGGGGTCCCCGATGTTATTGGTATAAATTTGGGGAGCATTATATTTTGTTGGATTGTTTGGCACTAACTGAGGTTGATAATCTGAATGATACATCTGATTGATTGTTGGATACTCCTTTGCATGCCAAGTCGGTGTGTATAATGGACAAAGCTGGGAAGTATATCACTTTAGAGGAGCTTCAAAAAGAAGAGCAGCCGAGGAGAGATGACGTGAGTAGCAATATTAGATGTGCTCGATGATGTCACAAACAACTGACATCGTCGAATTTATTTATTCTTCTGTGTAGGGTTTAGATGTTAGGATGACTACTATCCATGGAGATTTTGTAGCATTCTAAACGGGTTATCTTGCTGATAGAGTGGTCACAGCTTCCCGGTTTGACAGAATCGACATGCGACTAGGGGAGATTCAAAGTGATATCCGGGAGCTGCAACGTCACTTACCCGTGACGTACCGCCGCCTCCGTGATCGATACCGAGAGGAGTGATTGGATACCATCAGCCTATTTTACAAAATTAGTCTGTCTTGACTAAGTTTGGGGGGATGTGTCGGCTGCCAGTTTTTGTTTACTTTTCTCCTTATCCTACCTTTCGTTATCAACTTTGCTTTGGTGTCGTTGTATCCCTTATGTTGGATTTTGATACATTTGGATTTGATTTTATTTAATATGGTTGTATTATAATGATTGATGTTCTTAATTTATAATGGTTTTTATACATTTGGAATAGTTTTGATTTGAGATTCATTGTTTTATTCTTTTCGTTGATGAATGTTCGAGGATTGGTTTGTGGAATGTATGGTGGAGCTAGTGGAACAATGTCTCATTGTTTTACACTTGGGAACGGTTTGATTGGTGAAAAGATGTTTGGAGATGAGAATGATTGATTTTTTGAATGTTCATAACTTGTTGAGGTTATTTTGTGGAAGTAGTTTGGTAGTGGAGTGTTGCTTTGGTGGAAATGGACTATTGTTGGAAGTAATTTATGCTCAAATAGGTGGTGTATTTGTGTTTGTGTATTAGGTACAATAAGGCCGATGGGGAGTGGTTTGATGGTGTGGATGCCGATGGGTAAAACATTTCGCAAACTTTCTCTTGCCATTTAGATTGCATTTGTTGATTGTGTAGTTGTTGAGTTTAGGATTGTGTTTCCTTGTGTGTAGTGTGTTGAACCCAATTTGGACTTCGGATTTACTCTTGATGAACTTGTGGAGTGTGATTCATATTTGAACCAATGATAGGGCAGAAATATTAATATCAAAGCATGCTAAAATTAAACTTTTGAATTGCCAAGATTTGTGTGTGTTAATGTTAGAGACTTGACAAAAGTAGTGAGATTTCAACTTTGATATTTTCATATCATTTTCGACTGTGAGAGGCGAGATTGACAGTGATAAATCTAGAACTTACATCCGTTCTCTAGCTATTGATATGAGATTTTGACTAGAAAATCATATTAGGCCATCGATTCCTAGTCCTTCCTTGCACATTGGGGGTATAAGGTGTCTTATTTGATTGTTATTTGCCTTTCATACCGTTGTTATCCATGATTGAGCTTAATGAGAGAATTTCTTTGAGATATGCTTAGGAACAAGTTTGGGGGATGTGTGTATGGGGGTGATTACAGATGTTGTGAGTGTGGTTTGGGAATTGATTGGATTTGGTTGTTTGAGGCAAGGAAGGAAAAGAAAGAAAAATGATGTGTTGAAAAGTAAAGAAAAAGTTGGAAAGAATTAATGGTGCCAAGTATAAAAAAATGAGCACCAATGAAAACAAAGAGATTGAGTTTATTGTGAAAAAGAAAAAAAAGGGAAAAACATGCAAAGTGCATGGTGAAAAACAAAAGAAAGAGGGTTTGATGTGGAATAAGCCTCGGGATGGTTGTTGATAAATAGTAGTTTGGGGGATTTTGGAAATTCGTTAGAGCATAGTCACTTGAACCCGAAATCACCTACCTTTATTCAACCACGTTATAACGGACTAAACAACATTTTTTATTCTAGAATTAAGCTTGTAGTTTAGTGGTGAGATAGGATGCAAGCCTATGAAAATCGAACTTGATATCTCGTGCTTGAGTAAATGGTCCCTCAACAAGAAAGAGAGTGAATTTCATTGTTTTACCCGTTTGAGTCTCTTCTTTTAACCATTGCACAAATTTGGGTGATAATCTCGTTTGATTGAAGCATGCTAACATTGATATGATGAGTAATGGGGTATTGAACTAAGTAGGAAGATTGTTTAATTTGTTATGATTTAAAACAATCAAAGGTTCAAGTATGGGGGATTATGATATGTGTGTGAAATGACCACTTTATTCGTGCATTATTGTGATTTTTCATGTTTATTTCACCCATATATCATAGGTTTTTGTTAAGATTTCATGTGTTTTCGAGTTTGTTTTCAATTCAGTTGTGTTGGTGAGCTTTTGACCATAAATCCAAAAAGTTAAGCCAATTTTTTTAGTAATTTCGACCCAGACTTAGCACGCGTTGAAGAGAATTTGACCCAGATTGAGTGTGAAGAGCTGAAGGGTGAAACAGAGATAAAAATTCGACCCAACCCTGTTTGGATTCGGATGAAATTAATTGGGTTCCGGTTAAATTTGCCCTACAGAAGGCAAAATCGGTTGTACCTTATATGTCTGGGGCGAACCTATGTGGATTTTTGGAAAGTTTTGAGATTTTGGCCATCTGGGTGGAAATTTTCTTGTCCCGGGCGAAATTTTGGTCCAATCACTTACTATAAAAAGGGGGAAAACGAATTGGTAAATGTTTTTTTGGCAATTTTAAAGTAGATCTAAGGGGAAAAGAGGCGGTTACTCACTCACCATCACTTCTAAACATCTCCAAACATCCAAGGGAGAATCAATGCTCTACAATTCCAATTAGATGTGAATTGAGGAGGAATTTTAAGATCAAATCATCAAGACCAATAATTTGGGGAATCATTTTTCTATAACTTCTATTGTAATAGATTCTTTTTCTCTTGAAATTGATTTGAGATCAAACAAAGTTATGAGTGGCTAAACATTTGTAGGATATTGGTTGACTGATGCATTGAATATATTTCTTTGATTGAATGATTTTTTACCTTTTCCTATTCAATTGCAACACACTAGAGCTTTTTCATAGTCAAATAATGCAAGCATTAACCAACTATTTGATTGATTGACATAAAGATTGTAGCCATTCCACATATTTTGATGTCGTGATTAGTATGTTTGAATATAAGTATTGACCCAAACCATGTGTGGGGATAGCTTATAGGTCCATCATCTACGAACCTTTGGGAGTGAGATTTGATTCGATGACGTAATAGCTTGAGACTCCTATCTCATCGACTTCTAATTTACCGGTACTAAGGGGATTACATAGGCTAGGATGGATTGATCATTAATAGGATGATGAAATTTTGTTTACATCATTCTATCATAAATGTTGGTTCATACCAATTACCTCTTTCTCTCATTGGTAAAATCTATCAATTTGTGATATTCAAGCATTGTTTGTGAGTTTTTCTGGAATCATTGAGTGAATTGTTGTCTCTACCATGATGAGGTAAGCATTTAGTTTCTTAGTCATTGTTAGCTAGTTAGATTTAATATCTTTTCCTAGATAAAAACTACTCAACGATTGAATTAACTTGGATATAAGCACAACAAAAAATAATCGGTACTCTAAGTAAGTGAAATAAAAACTTGGATTTGAAAATTTTATTCTTGACTCACTAGGGATTTGGTTGATTAGATTAATCAAATTTTTAGCGTATCATAGGGGTCGTGCCTGTCTTCCCTTACCCCACGACCGGTTGCATTGTAGGAATTTCTCCGGGACACCCGATAAGGTTAGTCTCCTTCCCACTTCATACAAGCCCCAGCCTTGTTCAGAGCGTCATCAATTGTTGGACAAAGGTACAACGTCACGTCATTGTACAAGTCGGGATCAACGTCAAAGCCTTTCCGGAAAGCCCCGATCATTGTGAATTGCGGGCAATTCAGGATTTTAACCAACCCCATGTTAAAGGATCCTACGTAAGAGCGAACGGTCTCTCTCGGCTTTTGATTTATGGAGTAAAGCACATTTGGATGCTTATCGTGCTTTTGACTGCAAGCGTACTTGTGTTGGAAAAGTTGGGGTAGCTCTACGAATTTGGATATAGATCAACATGGAAGACTCACGAACTATTCCAAGGTCCGTCCCTTCAGACTGGACCCAAGGTTCTTGTACATGGATGTTTTCCACACATCAGTAGGTATTGACGCTATGAACATCTTTAGTTTGTAGATGGCGATGTGATTCTCAGGATTCGAGGTTCCGTCATAGGGGATGAAGTTTGACGGAACGAACCTGATTGCAGTTTCTATATTGGCTATGTGGAGATTAAAGGGGGAGTGCGCAAAAATTTGTCACGTGATGCTCTTTTACGGGGGAGGTACCCCAGGATAAGTGCCAACAGGTACTCGAAGTTGTTCATCCAACTTTCTCCCCTATGATCAAGCTCATTGCCATTGTTGCTATCATTAGAGCATCTTCGGCTTCTCAGTCATAGGTGTTTCCACGGTGCCGATCTATCAAGGGTCTTTCTATTCATAGATGTTGGTTCTCTTCTTGCTCCATGCGGTATGCCCTCGTCATCAACTACATTTGCTGGTTCATTCTTGCGAGTTCTTTCTACGCATAACTCATTTGATTCATCAGTTTACCCTCATTTGGGTCACTCATCGAAGATGGATATTATGGAGGAGAGCTTAACGCCATCTACTCCGTCCAATTCCGTTCTATCTGCTAGAGGAGGTCCATAAGAGGCCTTCCTCTGTTTTCCACAAACTCTGCCCCTCCGGGCCGGTGAACTTTCAGTGCTCGAACTCCCTGCTGGAATGTGTTCTTAGGCAATTTATTATAAAACATATATAATTACCGTTCCAAGGGCCCCATGATGGGCGCTAAATTTTGGAGGTTTGATTTTTGATTAGATAGGGACCCTCAGAACTTATAATAAAACGAGAGGAAATAACCAAAGAATGATGAAATAACACAACTTGATGATGAAGAATATGGCATGTGTATTGTAGGGTTTGAGTCTACGATGGACAACACGAGTTGCCATTATGAATTTCTTGCCAAGGGTCGTTCTTAG
>JAPKLW010000132.1:354449-419540 GCA_026898455.1 Plectranthus barbatus | reverse complement strand
TGATACTGTTTATATCTCGCTAGGTCAAACGATTCATATGATCCTCTGTGATCTTCTACACACCATATGATCATCCATGTAGGCGAGATAATAGGATATTATAGTTCGTTGTATGTTTGTTCCATCAGACAGCGAGCATTGTTGCAGCAACATACATGAAGACCAGTGTACGAAACACTTAATCATATATGCTTTCAGTATATAATCCCAACAATGTGTATTGATATTCACAGAGTACAAGCATGATAAGGGAAAAATCATGCTCGAAATGGCATATTGTCTCCCCTTTTATAGTTCTAGAGGAGCCTTTACCACCCTACAAGATTCAGGAGGCAATTCCAACTTTCTCGGAGGTCGTGGCTAGAGGTTGGTGGTGCGTACATTTCAAAGGTTATTGAGTTAGGGTTCCTGAACGATCTTCCAAAGTATCTGCAGTCGGATCCTTATCTATTTTACCTCTTCTCAGTGGGTTATTCAGAGAATCCAGGGGTAGTTCTAATTCCTTCGGAAGCGGTTTGGCTAAAATCTCCGAAAGTACTCTGACTAATGCACATCCCGATGCTTATCGCCTCAGCCTTCTATGTACGTCGTGGTTCATAGCTCCATAGTTCCAGGTTGTGTGCTTCAGTAGCAGAATCTTGCTCGGAGCTTATGGTCCTGTGTGTGGTCCGCTGGAGGATACATAACCTTCGGGCCAGTCCTTCTACTTGTCGTGGGTCTTCATGTTTTGATCGACGTTTATCCTATTAGGCCTGGTCTAATTTAGCCCAACAAGATTCGAGCTCAACAACCTGAATCATAAGAAACAATAGAGATGGATTTGCGAGCATCCCCTCCGAGTTGGCTGCCTAGTCACTCTCTCCAGTGAGTTTTTGAACAAGGCCGGTCTCCAACAAGACCTCAACCTGATACACATCACTACCATGTGCGGCAGGTTTATACTCCAATGTCAGTTGTTCAAGGATTGTCGCCCGCTCATGTTGATGCGCTGCCAGTTCCTCATATTATTTGAGCTATCTTGCCCGCTCCTCGTCTATCATGATTTACTGGTAGGGTTTCAGATTCTTTTGTTTTGGGAGGCTCCTCCTCAACAATTTTCTACTTCCCCCTGTTCATGGCCTCAGTTGCGGCTCTTTAAGCTTCTTTGGCTTGTTTGGCCTTCTTTCTAACCTATTATTCCTTCTCACTAATTAACATTAGTTTTCATTTGGTCCAAATGTCTGGCGAAATTTCCTGTGCCAGACATTGGCTGGCTTGGTTTGGCTACCCTCTCACCCATCTCTAGAATGTCTTTATCACTCACTGGATAATTGGGATCCAAATTCATTTTCTCCATCAGATTGGTAGGAGACACTATTTTCCCTGGATTTTATTTGTTGTCGGCACCAACTCTTCTTCTTTGTCCTGCTTTTTCACATTGATTATTGTTAGTATTTGTGAGTAGGGATTTCTATTTTGTAGTTTTAATTGATTTGGGTGTTGGGTGTGTGTGTACTTAGATATGTTAGATTTAGTGTGTGTATTCGTCTCCAGCCACGGGCATATCCTACTGAAAGAAATCTTTGGAAATGATTTCTTTTCCGAAAATTGATTCTGTAGTTGCAGCCATGTCTTCTCCTATTGGGACTTCTACTCCTAGCTCTGTATATGTTGGCTTCTCAGCTCCTTATATTTCTCCTACTAGTACCGCACCAGCTAGTACGTCAGTTGTTGGCTCCTCAATAGCTTGAAAACCACCAGCTCCAGCATTTGACTCACTAGCTCCTACCTCGCCAGCTAGGTCTTCAGCAACCTGTTCCTCTATCTCTAGAAGACTTTCTTCGACCTCTTCATCTTCAAGCTCGATTATTCCAGGTTGGATTCCTCTTTTATTTGTGCTCATATTTCGGGAAATGGAATCCAAGGCTTGAGCAAGTCTTAATTGCATCACCGACCATCTCAATTATTTGTAGACCAACCAAGGCAGATGGTTCGCAAGAATATTCATTCATAGATCTGGTCAAGCCAGTTCTTTCAGGATTGTTACAATCACAACCCATCTAACCATTGACATCATCAATCTCGTAAAGATCTTGTGTCAACTCTTTCATGGTCTTGCACATTAAAGTAACATCATAAAAATAACATGACATGTTACTTCCACACGCCTTGTAGTCTTGTTATGCACCCTATAAGCCTGGTGACAAGGGTGTCCATATCAAAGGAACACACCTACATTAGCCTTTGGTGAAAAGGCATTTAACTTTTGACTTTCGTTCGTGTGAATGTTACATGGAAAGTCAAATTCTCAAGGAGGAGCTAAAGTGGTCTCATGAACATAATAGGCCTCATGGGGAGTCTTGTTCAATCGGGCATTGAGACTACTCCAATTCTAGGTATAGGAAATTGTGATAACTGCTTTGACCTTGTATCTTTCATTCAATATGACTTCAACAAGCATCGTCATCACTGCTTCTTTGAGTGCATACTTCCTCTATTCTATTGTGGAGTTCTTGGAGCTGACATTTCATGGACATTCCAAGTCTCTGCAAAAAAGTCAATTAGTGGCCTGTTGCAAAACTTAGTCCCTTTATTCGATTTGATCTGCTTTCCTGAAACTCCCTTCTTATCCAAATCTATATCATGAGAACCGACAATGACAACTTCACTTCATCCTTCGTATTCAGTAGGTCTACCCTAGTGTATCTCAAGTAGTCATTGATGCACTAAGAATTCGCTTACTTAAATTCCTAGCGATGCAAGAATGAAAATCTTTCAAATCCAAGACCTTCTTCGTTCGCCTGCTAGAATACTAGTTTATGTTGTGTTGCTATTATATCTAAGAAAATTCTATTGTTGAGTTTGAGTATTGGCTAGCACAATCTTACTCCTATCTATCTAACTAACAATCAATAGGAAACACATGAATGAAAACTAGCAATCATCATCATCACCATCATCATCATACTCGTAAACACAACCTCAATCAATCTAATAATAACAAGAGCAAGCAACAATTAAATGATCTTAAATGAGGGAAAAGTAGGACATTGGAGAGAACATTGCAGTGAACAATTAAAAACAATTGAATCTTGCAAACACAAATTAATCTTCGAGGAGATGGTCAATCCACACTTAAAGGACTGATTCTCTTAGCACTGGCAAATTAATCGTGATGAGCTAAGATTGTAAAACCATCACGTTATCTAATGTTAGCACACTCCCAAACGACCGTGGATACTTAACCTATACGCTTTCTCCCCACAAGGATTAGATAGAGACATATATAAGAACATGCTAATCACGACATTTCAATTTGCGTATTGGCTGCATTATCAATGTCAAATATCAAGCAATTAACTCTTATCTACATTACTAGAATGAGAACAAGATCTAGAATGTCTTAATCAACAAGGAAGAGGTAAGCAAGTAATTAATTGATAAAAAATTATTCACTAAATCATTCAATCCAACATCCCTATGAATTTAGCTATTCATACCTTGGAATTGGTAATATTGAACTGAAAAACAAAACTTAGACATTAAGATTCCATTCAATTGATGGTTGGATAAGAGTAGAAGGTTTTTTTGATAGTGAAAAATCTCCATAAAAGTGTAAAAAGTGTCAAAAGTGTTTTTTTCCAAATCATTCTTCCACATTTTATATTAAGTTCAGTTTATCTCCGATCAGATTGTTTTATATGTAGCGGAAGTATTAAATATATCTCGCACGTGTCTTGCTATGGTCTCGACTTACCAAGTGTTTATCTAAACATTTTAGCTCATGTATTCGTTAGTTCGATTGCAATTTATACTTCAACACTTGATGTGTTGAGTTTTAAATATATCTAAGCAAAAACAATAATGGAATAATACTTTAATCGAAATAATGGATACATGAGCTAAAACATTTAGATAAACACTTGCTAAGTCGAGACCTTAGCAAGAAATGTGCAAGATAAATTTATTACTTCCGCTTCATATAAAACACTATGATCGGGGACCAACAAGTGGTATCAAAGTGGTTGGTCTTTACAGACTAGTTGCTTCTGAATCGCCAAGGACCAGATCCAGATTTTCCTTGCATATCTGTGTTCTGTGTTTAGCTCAAGTTCAAGAAAATGGCGCACAATGAAAAGCTTCACAAGTTCACTCCAGATTCCTATTCTACCCAGAAAAAGAGGTCAATGATCACACTAATGAATGTGCATCCTGAGATGAGACGAGCGATCAAAGTTCGACCTATCAAGATCCAGAAGGTGAAGAAAAGGGCCGGAGAGGACGTAACAGGACAAGACGTAATGGTGGATGAGTCGCTTCAAGAATGGACTCAAGAAGAAGGAGCCCGTGATCAACTTAATTTCGTAGCCATGGATCTAATATTAGGTGCCTTGTCACCTACTCTAATGGTTGAAGCATTGGAGTACGATAGTGCTAAAGAAATGTGGGATTTCCTTGGAACTGTAGACAAAGAATCAGATCAGATGAAGAGAAACAGGCTACGACAATGGGTAGACAGGTATGAATCTTTCTGCCTGATTCCAGGTGAAGCTATCAAGGACATGGAGGCAAGATTCAACAATATTGTAGCTGAGTTAAAGAAGTTGGGGAGAACATATGAACTTCCTGGCATGAATTCAAACATTCTTTCAGGACTACTGAAGGAGGATTGGTTCGTCAAAGTAACTAGTATAAAGGATAAAGATCTGTCAAATATCAGCACCAAAGACGTGTTTGCTCAATTGGAAGCCCATGAATGGGATATCGCCCCGATAAACAAAAATGAAGTTGTTCGTGCTGCAGTCAACATTGAAGAACCGATGGAGGGTGCGGGATTCTTTGTAAAGAAAGATGGACAAAAAAAGGAAAACAAAGAAAACATTCCACTCAGACCGACCTGCTCAGCCCGGTTTGACAAAGGAGATTCCTTCCATCAGCGGATCTCACTTCAAAGAAGATGAATGCTCCATTATCGAATTGGAGGAACAAATGAAGAGATTGAAAAGGTTGTTGCTGAAAGCAAAAGGGAAAAAGGAAGACTTCTAGCTGACTCAACCAACAGACAACTAGAATAGCAAGAGAGCACCAAGAACATGCTACGAGTGCAATTCCCTAGATCACCTGAAGTTCAAATGCCCCAAGGTAGATCCAGAAGAAGGGGAAAGATTGAGGAAGTTGTTCGTAAGACGTGCATCGAAGGTCATCACTAAAGCCTTACTGACAAGGACAGAGTTACCAGACATCCTAGATTATGACGATGAAAATTACTCATCAGAAGGTGAATAGGATGTTCTAATGGTGTTCATGGCAGACATCAATGAAGTGCATACAGAAGAATCAATTCTAGTAGTCTCAGAAAACCAGGTAACAAACATTATTTTGTCTATTGCATCAACCTCTAACAACATGCATGACACTGTTGATTCTTGTTGCTCAGAATCATATAAGATAATTGTGGAATACTTGCTAAAAGAGTTTTCAAAAGTTCATGCATTAAAGGATGTTCTAGTAAATGAAAATTCATCTCTAAAGACTCAACTTTCAAATTTGACCAGTGAGATTGATAAATCTAGGTCAGCAGACGAGGAACATTCAAAGTTAAAAATCGAATTCTCCTCCTTGAGTGATAATTATAGTCCTTTAAGACAGGGGAATGAAATCTTGAAAAATAATCACTCAGTGCAAAATGTATGTCAATGCTAATTTTCAAAGAGCACGAGAGATTTAGATTTTATTTTAAGTGTCCAAAGAAGTTCGAAGAACTTGGCTAGAATAGGTTTTGACAGTGAAAAGTCTTGTGTCGCTGAATCAAGTAAGTAAAAGAAAATTGTTTTTGTCCTAGCCAGTGGGAAGATTCAGCAAACCGCTAGGAAAGACAAAAGGGAAAACCTCAAGTCAATTGCTCAGCAATAATGCTGGCAGACTAATATTCCTCAACTGACTGCTCAGCAAAGATTGAACTATCAATCTACTGAGAAAAAGCTAGCAAAGTCAATGTATGTAACCCTGCAGACTTGTTCTTCTGCTATGAAGGTTCATACAAACTCTAGTAAGGCCAAGCCATGTACTGAGGTTGCAAGGAAGCCAACACATACACTCCAAGTAGAAGGAACACCTACTTGAGGCCAGAGTCTACATTAAAACACTTTCGAAAGACAGTGATGGCTCGACACACAACTACATATTCCTATGTTGATTATCAAAATCATGTCAACAGGAAAAGAAGGGAAGTGAGACGTGATGACAAGAGAAACATCAAAATCATGAAAGTCTGGATTCCCAAAGGAATAATCCAGAAAACTAATTCTGCAGGACCCGTAATTGATCGGGTACCTAAAATATAACTTCTTTGTTTTGTAGGAATAGGGTCCAAGAAGAAAAATGACAAGAAAGCTCAAAGAATGGATCTTAGATAGTGGATGCTCAAGTCACATGACAGGAGATAAAGAGTTCTTTACAGAACTTCACAAGTTCCGAGGAGCTTCAGTCTTTTTTGGTGACAACTCCAAGGCCAGAGTAATCAGAAAAGGGTGCATTGAGCAAAATGGAATGCGAATAATCACATTGCCTTCGTCGATAGCCTCAAGCACAATCTACTGAGCATCAGCTAGCTAAGTGAAAATGGATATATTGTTTCTTTCTTTGACACAGGTTGTGAAGTTTCTGATAGGACTACCGGTGAAGTAGAGCTTACAAGAATCAGAAAAGGAGGACTCTACATTGTTGATTGCGAAAGTGGTCAACAAACATCGTGCTTCATAGCATTCAACAAAGAAGAGACAAATTGGCTATGGCACAAATGGCTAACACATCTGAACTTTAGAACCATCAACTATATTGTAAAAAATAACATTGTTGCAGGTTTACCACAAGAAACCTTCAAGAAGGAAGGAATATGCAGAGCCTATCATCAAAGAAAGAAAGTCAAAGCATCCTTCAATTCAAATCCAGAAAAGGCAACTTCAAAAAGAATCTTTGAGCTACTGCACATGAATTTATTCGGCCCTGTGACATCACCCGCTGTTGGTAACAAACAATATACTCTAGTTGTTATTGATGATTATTTAAGGTACACATGGGTGAGTTTACTCAAAAGCAAGGACGAGGTGAAAATTATCCTTCCGGAGCTGATAATTAGAGTTCAAAATTATAAGGAGCTCAAGGTCAAAAGGATAAGATCCGACAATGGTACAAAATTTTGCAATGGAACATTGATGGATTTCCACGCCAATGCTGGGATAACACATGAAAGGTCCACTGCAAGAAAACCCCAGCTAAACGGCCCAGTAGAAAGAAGAAATAGAACCTTAAAAGAAGTCGTGCGTACAATGCTTGCCGATACGGATCTAAGTCAAAGATACTGGGGAGAAGCTGCAATGAATGCTTGCTAAACAGAAAACCGAAGCGGGCTGAATCTTCGTTTCAACAAAACTCCCTATGAAATATATCATGGTCGTAAGCCTTACTTAGCTCATCTTCGTATTTTTGGTTCATCATGTTATATCCATAATAATGGGAAATCAAAATTAAGTACTTTTTCTCCTACAACTGACGAAGGAGTGTTCCTAGGATATGGACATCCATCTCACAAGGGATATAGAGTGCTTAATAAGACAACCAAACTTGTGGAAATAACATGCAATATTATTTTTGATGAAGCTACTTTAATGCACAAGACCGTAAGTCAAAGACATGAGTCTCATGAAACTAGTGATGTCAATGGACCTTTGGGCTTGAATACTTCCAACACTGAAATGAATGATTTGACTAGGTTAATGAATGAATCATCATCTCTACTGGAAACCTTGACTAATCCATCGACAGTTAAAGGGCTTGTAATGCAATCGGTAATGCAGAGGCCACCATACAATCTCTCAAAAAACATAAAAATCAACAGGGAACTCAAGGAGATGAAGCTGTAAAAAAATTGAGATACAGCTGAAGGTTACCAGAATGGCGAGAGAATTTCTGAAGAAAACTTTGCTCAAGATACCAAGAGGAGATTGCTGCAGAGAGAAGTACTACACCAGTGATCTAAAATCCAGCAAATGACATGCCAGAAGACAGTCTCTCAGCAGAAGATAACTCAACAAGGGTAGCAAACAACATGGAAATCCTACAGCTTGGTTATGTACCAGTCTCAGAGGAACTCATGAGACCGTCCATCAGTCAAATCATTCATGTACAAGAACTACAAAGACGCAAATGGCTGCTCAGAGATCACCTACTAAAGCGATTCTAGGAGATATTGTTGATCTAATCCAAACCAGACATAGTGCACTGCTTGCCTGCTTCATATCACAGGAAGAGCCTACCAAAGTGACCTACATGCTCAAATCAGTTAACTGATCAATGCAATGCACGAAGAACTATCAGAGTTCATAAGGAATCATGTATGGGATCTCATTGATCGTCCAACACATCAATCATTAATAGGAACTAAATGTGTATTCAAGAATAAGTGAGATGAAAACGGACTCATCGTTCCCAATAAAGCCATATTAGCTGCTAAAGAATACGTGCAATGCAAAGGAATTGACTTTGATGAAACATTTTCTCAAATAGCTCGCTTAGATGCAATCAGATTATTCCTAGCATATGCTGCTCATCATGGGTTCACAGTATTTTAGATGGATGCCAAGAGTGCATTCCTTAATGGCGAATTAAAGGAGGAAGTCTACATGGAACAGTCTCCAGGTTTCGAATGCGGAAACAAGGTGTACATACTAAGGAAAAGCTCCCTACGGATTAAAGCAAGCCCCAAGATCTTGGTATGAGACGTTATCACAATTCTTGTTGAAAATTGATTCAGGAAAGGAAAGATCGATTGGACATTATTCTTGATCAAAGATGCTGAAAATATTTTGCTTGTCCAAATCTACGTGGATGACATCATATTTGGATCAAGAAATTTAAGTCTCTGCGAGATGTTTGCTCGACTTATGCAAACTAACTTCCAGATGAGTATGATAGGAAAAATGTTATATTTCCTAGGTCTACAAGTTCAACAATCCACTAATGGTATTTTTATTCATCAGAAAAAGTATACAAATGATCTCATCAGCAAATTCCTTACAGAAAAGACGAAGACGTTGCAGATTCCCATGAGTACAACATGTCACATATCATTGGATGAAGAAGGCGAATCCGTAGAACCCACAACATACAGAGGAATAATTGGATCACTGCTATACTTGACTGCCAGTGGACCAGATATTTCATATGATGTAGGCGTATGTGCCAGATATCTAGCAAATTCGAAGAAATCACACATGTAGTATGCACGAAGAATTGTTAGATATCTGAAGAGAACAAAATCTTTAGGAATTTGGTATCCTAGAGCAGATGATCTCACACTCATAGCATACTCAAATTCAGATTTCGGAGGCTGTAGAATTGACCGAAAGAGCACGAGCAGAACATGCTAGCAAGAAGCAACACTCCGTAGCAACATCCACAACAGAAGCATACTACGTAGCTGCTGCACACAATTGCTGTGGATCAAGCGACAACTTCAAGACTATGAAGTTAGGACTGGTTGCGTTCCAATTTATTGCGACAACAGCAATGCGATGTGCATCACAAAGAATCTTGTTCACAACTCCAAAACAAAGCACATCAATATCCGACATCACTTCATAAGAGATCATGTTGAGAAAAAGGATATCTCAGTAGATTACATCACAACACTGGATCTGCTAGAAGACATGTTCACCGAGCCTCTAGCACAAAGTAGATTCAAAGAGCTTTGTCTTAAGCTCAGCTTATTGGAATTAGATGAGGTTATGAAAGAATGAGTCCCAGCTCTCATTCTATTCTTGGATTATATTTACTTATGGAATTCTATTTAGTTGGACTTCTCAAGACGAAGCGGAATAAGAGTGTGTCCCAGCTCACGCTCTTCAGAAGAAAAATCTCTATATATAAACAGATTGCTGAGTCCCAGCTCTCAGCAATTCAATAGTCATGTACCGAAGGATATTGGTTACAGTAGATTACAAGATTGCTGAGTCCCAGCTCTCAGTAGAAGGAAGAAGACTGCTGAATCAATACATATTTGAATCAATCTTTGGAAATTGATCAAATAAGGGAACAAATATCAGGATACTCAACCGACGTATCAATTGAGATCATCATCAATGAAAAAGAGATGATACATATTCGCTATCATTACCGAAGATCTTGTTCAAAGGCTCTAGAAGATTTTGTTTTGAAAATAGCCTCCACGTGGAAAGTAATTGTGAAACCGTCGGTTCCCAAGGCAGACGAAGTGATTAGAAGATCAAGATCACTAGGAAGACTGCATCTATTTAAGGAGGGGAGTCACGCTCAAAACAGCCATACTCATGATCCTTGAAACCCTAGATCTCTCTCCTGCCTCCTATTCCCATATTTTTCCACAAACCCTGCTCGAAGAAATCAAAATTGTTGTCCTTCACCATTTCACCAAAAAACCTCAAAAATGGGTTCGAGCAACGTGACTTGGAAGTGTCCAAATTGAGAAGAAGAGTCGTAATCTTCACAGAGATCACATCTAGGAAGATTCTCTTATTTCTCGGTTCATCATGGACGATGAGTATTCTCATAGTAGAATCGAATGGAGATAGGCGGTCCATTTTGTCAGGCCATGATAGTTTTCTCGTTGGTGAGGTAAAAACTTGTCAGGTGGGTCTGAGGATGGTTACTCTTTAGTCACCAAGTTTGGGAATTCCTTTGGGTAAGGATTCTCAAATCATATCTTCCTCACCTCTTCCTTCAGTGTAGCAAGAGCAGTACATTCATAATGAAGAAGGAGATGGAGGAAAGGCTTGCAAGTAAGAGAAATGCATTCCCAATGTTTTCTCACAATACTTGAAGCCTAATTCAGCCATAGATGATGCAAATGTTACCCATCCTACAAATCGTAGGAACATCTGTACAACATCTTGTTGTGATGGGAATTGTGGACAAGAACACTGAGCGGTGCAGATGATGAGAGGCTCCGGATTTTCTTCTGTTTTCTGAAGTGTCCACAGGAAAGCCCCAAGGCTGGAAGCTGAAGATATGTCTACATTTAAGACATCTCACAGCCTGGGAACGAGACATTGCTATGGAAACACGGTGGCTTGCAGCAACGAGCTCGGGAAAAGACCAAGAAGGAGGAGATCTAGCAATGGCGTTATTGGAGTAGACTGAAGACAAATTGATCATTGTAAATTTGTAGTACTATACTTTGCGAAGTGTACCTCTTGTAAATCAATGATACCAATTAAATGCTCGTGTTGATGACAGTACTCTATTGTCTCAATCAAATAATTGCCTAAATCTAATGCTAGATCATTACACTCCTTGTGTACAGAAACCTATCAAAAAAAAGATCTATATGATTTTCCAAGAAAAGATTGAAAATTTAAAGGAAAATCAAATGAC
The DNA here is from genome assembly GCA_026898455.1 of Plectranthus barbatus. Taxonomy (NCBI): domain Eukaryota; kingdom Viridiplantae; phylum Streptophyta; class Magnoliopsida; order Lamiales; family Lamiaceae; genus Plectranthus; species Plectranthus barbatus. Next base: position 408,152 of record JAPKLW010000132.1, on the reverse strand, counting down.
CGGAATTTCTTAAAGGTCTTCCCAACCCCCGTCGGAAGCTGAGTACTTGAAAGCTGAAAAGGAGAATCAATTCAAGCAAAGTACTCTCTGCTGACTGCTGAGTCCAAGCTCTTACCGGATTCCCGACAAATACTGAGGTTGAGCTCTCAGTAAGAAGACTCTTGAACCTAAAAGTTCATTAAATATAAAGAGTCTAGAAGAACTATTGAATCCATGTTTTCAGCAGGTATCCGGTGTTTACTGAGTTTAAGCTCTCAGTTCATTGATAATGATTGCTATTTTGGAATAGCAGACCAACCGTAAGTATTTTACTGAGTCCAAGCTCTCGGTAAAGAGACTCTTTGATCCTACATGGATCAAAAGTTAGAAGAGTCTATTTTTTCTACTGAGTCCAAGCTCTCAGTGGAACCCTGAAAAATGCTGAGCATGAGCTCTCAGCAAAGTTCAATAGACTGCTTAAAGAAAATTTCAGAGAGAATGCTGAGTCCAAGTTCTCAGCAAACTATAAGCGTCTACTGAACAAAAGACCTCAAAGAATAAATGCTGAGTCCAAGCTCTTAGCAAATCAGGTCCAGGAATATGTAGTTCACCTCGAGTAAAGACACAATGCTGAGTCCGAGCTCTCAGCAAATTAGGAGATCTCTGGAATTCCGTATTAAAGGGGTATAATCATAAGTTGAGTCCCAGCTCTCAACATAGGCCTTTCACATTGCTGGATAAACGATTATTCAACCTATGCATCTTCGCGTGTTGACCAGCAAGCAAAAATGATATAATTAATTCAAATATATCTCAAAAGGCGGGATTATCTAATGATGAAGAAACTGCAGAGTTTGCTTGCATTACAAAGTAAATCTAGCACAGGGCGGCGACGAATGTCAAGGAGACACGTCAGCCACATTCAAGGTTACGATGAAGTAGGACATATGGCGAACCATCACCAACCGCCCAACTGTCGATTCATCCATATAAGAAGGAGATATTCAATCGCTCACAGTAAAAGTCGGTTAAAGAGGGATTGCATAAAAGAAATTTGGTTTGGGAACTCTAACCCTAATACTCCAGTACCTTCTGATTCAAAATCCTTCTGCTCTACATTTTTATGCGTTCCGGAGAAAACATCAATGGAGGAATCTTCAAACTGCACTAGTCTCCCTGCCGAATCATCCAGAAACACAAACATGTCCGAAGAACCAGAACAGTTCCAACTAACGTTCACAGGCAGATTACAAGATGGAAGACATTGATGAGTCAATTCCTTACTACCGCCTAATCTCTGTAAGTCATGGAAAATTGCCTGGTGAACTTACCAATGATCAGAAAAGGGCTGCCCAAGTCAAGAAGGACAAGATACTGTACGAGCCACTGTTCCGGAAACACTGGTGTGAGATTCTCATAGGTAAACTCGATCGAGAGAACTTGCTTAGATATTTATTTGCAGAACCAAAGAAGTTTTGTCCACACATAGTCGCAGAATTCTTTGCGCGTGCAGTTGTTGGTAAAGATGAAAAATTCTTCACCACGAGTGTTTTGGGTATCAAAATCATAGTAAGCCCAGAAGTCCTAAAGGAGAAGTATGGACTCCGCAATGATGGTGAAGATGTAGCCAACTACAAGATGAAGCTGAGATGAAGAAGAGATGGCTGAGATGGAAGTCAGAATCATACACCGATTCATGGAAAGTAGCAGCACCACTGAAATCTTTGGTAGAACCAATGAGAAGTTTAACACAGGTTGTCATAAGGATGCTAGGGGGCGAAGTTGGCTCACTCTCTTAATTAATTGCTAAGAAGTTTGTTGTTATGATGGCAATTGATGATCAAGTTCGTAGAAATTGGGAAAATTTCATTTACACCAAATGACTAGCACATGTCTACTAGAACAAGAATGTGAAGAAGGATCACACGTTCACTCTAGACGTAGGCTTTGGGTTGAAGATAAGCCACTTTCTGGAAGGGATCGTACCAGAAGGAAAACACTGCCGCGGTGAGAACTTGATCTACTCCGACTACATACCGCCAACCAGAAAACAACAAACGTAGAACAATTTCAGGGAACCATTGATATCAAAGGGAAAGAGCAACGTCAACCCAAACGATAACTGCCATATCATTATGTCTACTGCTGCTCCACTTACCATTGAAGAATTTGAAGAAGAACGGCGCAAAGCAGAATATGATGCCCTGTTTACTGAGCTTGAAAGTTTGGTCAACATTCCATCACAAGTACATGGTCAACCCTTTGGTGAAACCATTGGTGAAGAGGAGACGTACACATAGGAGTCCTCAAAAGAAGAAGGGGAAACCAGCGAGTAATGATGAGAAAGCCAAGAAAAGGAGCAAGCAAAGAAGATCTTCAGGTGACCATCTCCAAATCCATGTACTTAAGGTGGATACTTCTCTACCAACTTTGTATGTCTTCAAGGACACGGCGACAGAATCCACAGATGCCACTGCAAAGAGAAGGCTTGAATTTTTTGATGAAGGAGAAACTCGAAAGAAAAGGCGACAAAGAAAAGCGCTACAGCAGGCACAAGAACAAAAAGACTCTGCCACGTTCCAACTTTAGATGACCTTTGAAGAAAGAGACTCGAGATATGAAGAAGTCATGGCAAGTTATGGAGAGTGCAATTCCAGGATTCAAGCTGGAGAACAAACCGGTTGCATCACTTAGAAAGATGTTGAGAAAACGCAAGCCGATAAGGAAAAAGTAAGGTTACATTCGCTGAAGATGTTGAAACAATTGATGATCTTGAGCGAAGACAAATGAAAGAAGCCTTAAAGGAATCTAGAAGATTGCAGGCTCCATGACCAGGAGAAAGGAGTTGTGACGCAATACAATTTCAGCCCGCCACCAATCATGGGGGAAGCGTAAGTGCTGAAGAAATTCCTGAAAGAAGTTTGATGCAAGCTGCTGTGGAAGAAGGTAGCAATCTTGTTATTGAAATGGAAAGTGAAACAGAACAATTGGCTGCGCAAGGAGGAAGCCAAATTGTTACAATCATGGCAGAAGCTGATCTGGAAACAATGTCAGACCAGATTGCATCTACTGACTCATGAAAATAGGAAGCAGAGAAGATGAAAGATAATTCAGAGATAGTCGTACCAGAACACGTTCAGCAGACCACCACATCCACTGAAGGAGCAAATGCTAAGGGACCTATTGCTGAAGCAAATACCTCGCTGAATGCTGAATTGTGAGCGCAACTACCAGAAGAGATCACAGCAAGTGTGCGAGCTCGGAATGAGCAATATCAACGTCAAATGGGTACTGAACCTTCTACCGTTCCAGGTTGGAATACAGAGGCAGATACCACAAGTGTGCTTGAAAGTACTATAGAATCCATCTAGCAACGACATATTTTGATTCCCAGCTCTCCAGAAGTTTCTGGTATATCCTTCAGTGATCTTCCTAGATATCATGATGAAGAAGATGAAGGAACTGTCACACATGGAGAATCCATATTCCAAGAAGAAACACTACGAGTGCCCATGGAAGGACCACCCGACATGAACTAAAAGCAAAGCGGATTGTGAAGTGGTGTCCCTCTGTCACAGCAAGAGATGAGGAGAACGAGGATCTCATCTCCTTGGCATGAGACACAAGCATGTTCATCGAAACTCAGGATGCCGCAAAAGTCAAGGACTCATATCCTGCTGAACTCCAAGGGGGGTCGTCTGATGAAGACTAGTTGAGAACAGAGTTCAAGATTGTTGGGAATTATTCCTAGATTTATGTTGTAAATCTCCCTTTAGATCGAATTGTAAAGGTTTTGTTGAATCAAAGCCTTAGTCATTTTGGTGGATCATTGCTGAAGTCTAGAATAGTCTAGCAACTCATTTGTAAAGTCATGTTTAGGCTATATTTCGAGTTGTAATAGATTAGAAGTGCTTGTGGAAGATTGCTGAAGGATTCAACAATTGAAACGAAGGAAATTAGCAGCTTCAGAAGACTCTGCATGCTAGGAGCATTCTTAGCAGTTAGGAAGAAGTTGGCTGCTAGAGATGTCAGCAGACAGAACGACTGCTAAGAAGGTAGTAGTCAAGTGCTGAGAAGAATTGACTGCTAAGGAGGTAGTAGTCATATGCTGAGAAGAACGACTGTTAGGGATACTTGATTAGCAGTCAGAAGTTAAGAGATAGTAGAATGATGAACGAGTTAGCATTCACTAATACTCAGAAGATTGCTAGAAGTCGTAGCAATCAGGAATCAAGACTTAAAGTGCTGAATACGCAACTGCTGAGGAGTCAGCAGTTGGATACAATCAAAAGGTCTAAGGACTTAGCAGAATGTTCCCAGCATTCTCCGAAAGAATGCTAAGCAAGGAAATATAAAACAATGTCTGCTAAGACTCCTGTTCTGACAAAAGGTACAACCAAGGACACAAAGCTTTCCCGAAGTAGGTGAAAAAGTATTGTACCAAGCCGGAAAGGACGAAATAGAAAATAGCTCTATTGGACAAGGAGAACGTTGTGCCTAACGGGTCTGGAGATTCAAAGTTTGAATCTCCAGATATAAAAGATAAGTACAAACAAGAGAGAAGGACAAAGACTACTACTACTATAACTTACAACTGCTTCTACGAGAGATAACTTTTACAAAGCGAAGCAAAGCTAAAGAGTAGTCAGTTGAGAGCACGTTAAAGAGACAAGAAGAATCTCAAGCTCTCAACAAACAAAAGTGTCACACATTGAATATCTGACACTGCATTCAAGAGGAGATTCCTTGACTTTGTTCAAGAATCAATCGTTGGGATAACTTCCATCCTAGGAAGAATCCAGCAGTCATATCTCTTAAAAGAGATTGACTAAGACGGATTGTTGCCAAAAACCCACAGAGAGTTCAAGAAGGAACTTTAAAAGCTTCCATTACGACAAGGATAAGTTTTACGAAGGTGTCGCCCATGACTTAGCCGCAGCTGTCGAAAGGTTAAAGTTACGGAGGATAGCTTTGTAGTGGCTGGCTCGAAAGCTCACCACCTGCTACAAGTGACCGGCGAATCCTTGTACTTTCATATATTTTTTTAGTGAAATTCTCAGTGTTCGACTGAGGAGTGGACGTAGATCTTGAGGATCGAACCACTATAAATCCTGTGTCTTTAATACTATTCCTTGTTACTGTTTTATTGTTTCTACAATTCTTTTAAAACCTAGCAAACTCAAGTTGCTAGTGTATATCTGAAACAATCTTAACTCCAAATTTAAGCTAAACATTTGAAAAGGAACTAAGTGCAAGATAACTTGTAACATTCCGCTGCATTTGTTGAATAGTCTTCCGCTGCTTAACACGACTCTGATGAGGGACCGACAAAGAGATGGCAATTCTTTGATTATGCCACTCATGAATTTCATTATGAGGACCACTCAATCATGATGGCAAGGATGGGTCTTAATTACTGGAGAAGTGAAGAGGAATGGGTTGATGATTGGATGGACCAGACATCTGAAGGACAATATACGGAGAAGCAAGTTGTTGCAAGGCTACAGAAGAACCAGGCTCACAATGCAGCCACTGGAGATCGATCACTACCATCATCAGAATATGCCATAGAAGACTCTCCACCATTCACCCAGAAATTCAAATCTCCTGCCACCAGACGTCAAATGGCCGAAGCTGAGGAATTGAAGATGAAGCTAGCAGAAGAGCAAGTCGCACGAAAGAGGGAAGAAGATAGGAGGAAGATGTTGGAATTCAAGGAGAAAATCCTCAACCAACTCGCTAGCAAGCCTTTCAGGTTACAGAACTTAAGGTCATCCGCAAATATTTCTGCTGAAGAAGAAGAAGGAAGCGAAACCATACATTCTGTAATGGCTCCTGCTGATCAACCATCCACTTCGACTCTAGGATAGGCCAGCACCGCTCTCATGACTACCATCAAGAATCAAATTGTACTTTCCGAGGAACACTCGTTCATGGCAATTGAGCCTTTGAATACCAACACATATCAGAGGGATCACCAGCAATATATTCATACCATGGTTGGATGGAATATCGGAGAGCAAATGGGACCAATCGTGCGCAAGGAATTCTCTATCCAAGTGTTTGAAGCTAAAGTCGAAATTCTTGCAATTCAACTAAAAACTTCGAGACCTACTCCACTGAAATTTTTGCTGCTATGAAAGAGGGGGAAGAGAAGAGGTTAGCTGAAGAAGCAGAAAGGAGAAAGGTGCAAGAAAATAGACTTCGTCATGTGGAAGCAAGAAGACTACAGGAAGAAGATCTAAGGAGACAATGCAAAGAAGAAGAGAGAGAAGAACAGAGGAAAATTGAAGATAAGGAAAGGATCAGAAGACAGGAAAGAGAAGCTCTCTTGGATAACTTCATGAAGATGACAACGGAACCTCTCGGCAAAAATGAAGATGCCCACTACCAGTTCTTCAGGTGCCAAATTTGCTGCTGATTCAGACTCCTCAACAACAAAGAAGTAATATCTCTCTAGTCTCTAAATCACCTAGCTGACTGAACAAATTTTTTATTTCAATTTGGGTTACATGTATGTACAACAGAACATGAGATTATGAGTGAAAACTAACCCAGGTTGAAGACAACATCTCATTGTCTAACGCTAATTTAAATTGAATAAGCTGAAATTACACACTTAGTGTAATCAACAATCTGCGTGGAATGTGATGTGTGTGGAATGTTCCTGTGATTACTTGATGATATTATGCCTAAATGTGCTCTGTGCTTACTTGGTAAAAGACCTTGAAGCTATTTACCTGATTCTTTTTTTTTATCGAGCAATACCCTTGATACGTTAAGAGGGAATGTTTAGGAACAATACTAAGTCTACGGGAGTTGAGACCTCAGAATAGAATTGATAGTAATTTTTTGTAATCTCAGTAATCAGCTTTCCCATGATCAGTTAGAACTAAAGCTTAAGATAGAGGCTTTGATCGCACCAAAAAGGGGGAAATTGTTAGGAATATTGTTAGACCCCTCTCCTATAAACCAATTCATAATCATAGTTTGACATGTTTTGGTGCATCAAAGCTCTAGCAACTCAGTATCGAGTCAATTGTAAAAAGTCCTATAAAGGAATTCATACTCGAGTTATAATAGAATAAGAGAAAAACAAGAATCTGGTTTGCTAGAGGAGTCAACAAACTTGGCAAATTGTTGAAGATTGCTAAAGAGAAAAGAAAGGCTAGTAATGCAGAGGAACGCGACAGGGACGCTGAAGAAGGAACTCCAGCAAACTACGGAGACATCTGACGCACATCAGTAGCCAGCAGACAACAATCAGCAATCAAGAGAGAAGTTAAAGAGTTGAATATCAGACAGATTACAAATTACAAGAAAAACCAACCAATCAAGAGGATGGAACAATCATCATGAAAAAGAAGGGTTCAGACCTACAAAGGATCCGTTCTGACAAGAGACGACTAATGATATATGATACGCCAATCAGAGGAGGAGACTTGAAGAGTCTCTGTCTACAGCAGAAAAAGGAAGAATGCAGATAGGCGAGCATTCCCTTTGAGTCTAACAGATAAGATTCCAATAGTCATTTTAATCTTCACCTATAAATAGGTGTCATCCTTTTTGGATTCAAAGATTCTCGACTTTCTACATACAAGAGATAACAAAAGAGATACAAACGCATTCTCTACATCACGCGAACTCATCCGAGCTAAGTTCTTAATTGAAGCTTTTTTCAAGATCTCATAATAAAAGCTCAAAGACCTGTGAAGTTTATCTTCCTAAGGTTATTTTGGGATTCCTTCTAATCTAGAAAGAATCTAGCAATTGATATTGCGGTGCAAGATTGATTTGTACGGCAACGCCAACACAAGGATAGGTTCCGGGAAGAACTATAAAACTCCGAGCAGTCAATGTCCAAGGAGAATGGAGGTTTGTCCTCACTCTAAGGAGTGACACCGGTTGAAGATTGGAGATCGAGGTGCTTGAAGGTGCGTGCTGACTAGACGGAGGAGCTGCTCAATGTTAGAGATCAGGCCTGACCTTATACTCATTCTTCTAGTAAATTTTCAGTCACAGAACTAAAGAGTGGACGTAGAACAATTTTTCAAACCACTATAAAATCCCTTGTGTCATTAGCAGTTTTATTCCGTTATTTTTTATACATAGATATATTTAAAACTCAACACATCAAGTGTTGAAGTATAAAATGCAATCGAACCAACGAATACACAAGCTAAAACATTTAGATAAACACTTGCTAAGTCGAGACCTTAGCAAGACACGTGCAAGATAAATATAATACTTCTGCTGCATATAAAACACTCTGATCGGGGACCAATAAGTTCCTAGGCCTTAATTTCACCCCGGATGAAATCGGCTTGACCCAGATGCTTCAAAACTAAAGAACTGCCAAAACATATCGCTCGGGATTGCCTTAAACAAATCTAACTCTACCAAAATCTTCCTCTGTAGAGCAAATCCCGGCCGAGCTCTGCAGGGTTCGGTCGGTATTTTCCCTATAAAGGCAAATCTTGACCGAACAGATTTTGGTTCAGACCGGGATTTGGCTCTGAAATCTCCCTTCAGCTTCACTGCTCCATTTGGGTCGGTATTTCCCATGCATGTACACGATCCGGGACGATTATTCACCAAAACTTTGTCAAATTTGACGAAAAGTGCTCAATTCCTTCCCTACACAACACCAACACAACAAAACACGAAAACAAGACAAAAACCATATGATATGTGGGTGAAATGAACTTAAACAAGCACTCAAACATATTAATAAATCGGTCATTTCACACACATATCATAATCCTCAAAACTTAAACCTTTGATTTTCCTCAATCAAATCAAAGAAAAGTAATCATCCTACCTAGTGCAATACCTCATATCTCATCATATCTATCTTAGCATGTCTCAATCAAACGAGATTATAACCTAAATACGTGCAACGGTTAATGCAAGAGACTTAAACCTCTCAACAAGATGGATATAAGAAATGACTTACACTCCCTCTCGTGTTTAGAGACTATTCACTCAAGCACGAGATATAAAGTTCGATTTCCAAAGGCTTGCATCCTATCTCACCACTATACTACAACGAGTTAGATTCTAGAATCAAGAAGGTCTTTGTTTTGGTTATAATGTGGTTATCTAAAAGGTTGGTGGTTTTAGGCCAAAGTAACTAAACTCCTCCAATTCCCAGAACCCCCCAATCATTTGCTTCAAACCACAAATCCCGAGACTTATTCGACTTCACATTCTTTTCTTTTGTCTTCTCTTTTTTTTCTCTTTTTTTTCTTTTCTCATGCCCTTGCATGTTAAATTCTTTTCTATTTTTTTCTTTTTCACAACAATTTTTTTCGTATGTGCTTATTTTTCATGACTTGCAGCTTTTCTTTTCAATTTCTTTCTTTCCTAGCCTCATAAAATGGGATTCAATTCAACCATCATACCAAAAAATTTCCAACCCAAACTCACAACACCGTATTCACCCTCAAACTTACATCCCCCAAACTTAATCCTAATTATATCAAAAAAATCTCCATTTAAGCTCAATCACGGGGAACAAAGATATGTAAGGCAAATATTGATCAAATATAACACCTTATACCCCCAATGTGTAAGGTAGGACTAGGAACCGATGAACCTTGTTGAGTTTCTCAGGGAATGTCTCCATCCTATTACTCGGATAAGTAAATTATCTCCCGTCATGAGAAGGTTCTACACGAGCTACTGTCACCGAAGATGTGGTTATACGAGCACGTTACTTAAGCTCTCTACCATGGCAAAACAAAGAAAAGTCAACCCGTGCATACTCCTGAACCTTCCTTAGGGTTTAGATTTTGTCTATTCTCTGTAGTCAGACAGATGAATAAATCTCACAATGGTCCAATCAACACGCAACCGCACGATCAGAATATGAAGTGATCAAGACAAATCACTTCGATCCATATGGTCTTCTGAGATCTAGAACACGCCTTATCATCTCCCTATCGAAGAGAATAAAGGATATCATTTTTTACGCATGTAAGTTTGTTTACAGATAGTAAATAAAGTTGAATGTATACACACTGTAATAAATGATTTCAGTATAAAAAACCCAACACATGAGTCAAGCTAGCTCGCGAGATACATGGGATCGACTTATAAAATGCTCAAAATTAACCTATGACTAGTTGAGCTTGAGCTACTTGAGTAGCAGTCAAGATCGAGCTCATTATACTTAGCTCAATAGGCTTGAGAGCCTAAACGAGCTCAACACTAATTTCTACATCTATATTTTCCCATAAGTTTTTATTATTTACATCATTATTCTCACTATTGGTCAGATCCGGTGAAAATAACCCAAAATAAAGGAGTTTCAGGCCGAAGCCCAATCGAGAAAGCCCGTCAAGGGAAATGACATATTTCAACATATTAGACGATTTATCCATGAAAGAGAAAATCAATCCCTAAGAGAGGGTGAAGAGCTAGTTCGCTTCAACACCGATTGATGCAGATAAAGTCATTCGAACTTATATACAAGCAATCACCAAATAGGTAAGGCATGGGAAACATACAAAAGGACCCCAGACCAAAGAGGGGATCACATCGAAGATAAAGCTGCTAAAGGAGACCCTTCAAGCTTCTGTAGAAGAGTGTCTCCCATTCAACATAATTTAGTTAGTTGCCACTATCAAATCCTTCGAATTAGATAATCTTATCTAACTAATTTCTGAAATTATGGGATTAGCCCTTAATAACTGTCCAAAATAGCTACTTAATCTGATTCTTTTGCATTTGTATAAATAGAGATCATTGTACTAAAAAACAAAATCAAATAATTGTTTATCTAAATTTGGCTTTGTATCAATTTTCTCTTCTCTATCTCGCATTTGAGCTCAAGCATTCTTATACACACTTTCAAAACTACAACAACTTGGCGCCAAATGTGGGGCTTTAGAGAAAGCATAATAGAACACCCTTAATCATCTGTTAAGGTATCAAATTTAGTTGAAACATTGTTGCTGAAGGTGAACAACAAATCCTGGAGTTGGCGGCGACCTAATAAAAAAAGAATGTTGCTATGCGCAAAGAAATCCAGTCAACTAAAAACTTGAACAAGTCAGATTTGTGGGTAGCAAAATGAACCCAATAAATCTAAATGTTGATTTGAAAAAGAAGCAAGCCAGGTAGGCTGCTGAAGATAAGGCTGAAGAATGATATGAGGGAGAGGGAGCCAAGGAAGAAGAAGAAGAAGAAGAAGAAGAAGGAGAAGAAAACGAGGAATATAAAGATGAATAAGAAGAATTAGTAGAATAGATTGATGAGGAGAAAGAACTGGAAGAAGGAAGGTGATCATAAAGATCTGGAAAAAGAGAATGAGAAAGGAGAAGACATGAAAGGAAAAAGGAAGGTAGGAGAAAGAAAACTAAGAAGAGAACCTTCCTCTTGAATCAAGAAGTGAGATTGAGAAGCTGAAGGACCAATTGGCCTACTTACAGAAGACATATTTTACAATCCCCAAGACGCCTACAACGACTCTAGGAATCGAGAAGGAATTTCAATGACTTGCGCTTTTTTAAATCAATATCAAGGGTGGTGAGGCCAAATAATTTTATAGCTCCCAGGATCACTCCCTAGCATGTGTCGACCAACCATATTGATTTTATCACCCTTTAAAAACTTAAGATGCACACTGCCCAGATCCAAAGTTCATATAAAGAGGTTTATATCTGTAACTTGTTCTATTTCTGCGTGACAAGGTGAACACTCCAATGATTCATCTATTTACCAAAACACTCCATCTCATCATGCTCTAAGTTGCACCAAATATTTACACAACACTTTTTAAGCAGCAAGAAGCCCGCTCGGAGATTGAACCACCTCTATTCCATCGACCAAGGAGAATATGAATCGCTGCAGAGCTATATTGCATGGTTTAAGAAGAAGTGGGTTGCAATTTTGAAATGTCTTGTCGACACCACCATCTCGACATTCATTAATGGTCTACATAGAGATTTAAATCTATTGAGCGAACTAATATATCAATGCTCCACAATGGCTGAAATGCAAGTCTGATCTGATATGGAGTTAAGGGTTGAAGAGGCACTCACGATAAAGAAGAAGGAACTTTTGATGAGGAAAATGAAATGATTTGAACGTAGGGAACCAACCAATATGACACTGGTCATATAGCCCGAAGGAAGGAAGAGGCCATGGGATGTCCCTACCAAGAGATATTTTGATGTGCCCGCTTATGCTTTGAGGGTTCACCCGATCTATGCGGTGAATGAGAAAGGTAAGCTTGGTCGAACAACACAATTACAAGGAAAGTTGAAAGGAGATCCTACTTTCTGTAATAATAATTTTTTTTGCATATTTAATAATGTTGGTCCCAGTTTATCAGAGTATAGTGTAAATATGTAGGGAAAATTATATTTGTTCAATTCAGTATAAGTGTTTATCTAAGGTAAGAGTGACAAGTCAACTTGGTCTATTTGAAAAGAGCTTTAGTACGTGTCATTAAATTCAGCTTATCAGTCAGTATTAGGAGTATACTCCAACACTTGAGTGTTGTGTTTCAAAGCAGTGTAAAACTATACTGAGAGATAAAGAGATAAAGAAAATAACACGATAAACGACACAAAATTTTATAAGTCTTTAGACTAAACCATCCCGTATCCACTCTTCAGACACTCGGTCTAAAAATTCACTAGGCTCGGAACATTTGCATGTGCTCCTACGATCTATTGCTGGTCGGTGAATGCCCCATCCACTGATGCACAAGCGCACTCGCCTGGCCCTTGCTTGGTTCCTCGCTTCATAGCTCCTCAGAGTGTGGACGCACCACTCAGCCTCCTAGTTGTCAAAATGAGGTGTTTAGAGTTCCCCCGTGAACTTTCTCTTCTGCAGAAGAATGCCCGTAAGAGTTAGAGTATAAGATGTACTTGACTGTTGTATTTTTTCTTGGAGAGATAAAATACCAAAAAGTAACTCAAGAATGTGATGATTTTGAGTCTCGTGTTCACTTAGTGACAGACGAAAAGTTATAATATCCTTGGAAGCTTGCTCGTCGTGCTAAGCTTTAGACTTCAGGTGGGAGGTTACAGAACTTGACAATTGAAAGCTTTAGAGTGCTTTTGTACTTCTAGTATATTAGCGAATGCGAGTGTGTAACATTCTTCTTCGATGGTTTCTCCGGTATTTATACCTGGGATGTTGAATGTTTTAATTTTAGATCCATTAGAGACAAAATGGAAGATGTCCAATTAGATGTCTCTATAGGTTGCAGCGTTCGGCGGGTAGGTGTACTTTAGGCATAAGGTCTACACCTTTTCTTTGCCTTTTCCTGAATTTCAAATTGACGACTCTTGTTTTGTCAGAACGACAATATTTTTCCAATATGAAAAATCTTGGATTCAGTGTCCTAAATAACGTAACCTGAAGTTTTGTGCTTGCAGACTTTAAGGCTTCTCAAATCCTTTAAGTCTATTCTTCTTTTGGTTACTCTGCATATGTTTGACCTAGACTAGAAAGTCTAAACTGGTGTAGTCACACTTGTAGCTCCTTGCTGATGACCTAGACTGAATTGTCTATGCTGGTGTGGTCATACTCGCAGTTCCGTGCTGGTGACATCATCCTTTCAGTATGATTTGGTCCCTTTGCTACTCTGTATGGTTTTAGTGAATGCACGATAGCGTACATGATCCTTATTGATGGAATCCTTACTTGTCTAGACACTTTTTCATCCTAAGCTTGACATGCGTAATGTGTTCTTCTGGCCCGTTGAGTCTTCTGCACATACTAGACGTTTTGACATAGTTTAGTCTCCAATGTCAGTATCAGCTTACAACTAGATAAATTACCTTTACAGGACTTCATATTTTTGTACCTAAGCTGAAATCTAACTAAGATGGTTTTTACAACCTTTGACCCACCAAAACATAAATAAAAGGAAGGATATTTCTATCAAAATTCCTAAAACTTTCCCCCTTTTTGGTGTGGTCAAAACCATCTCTAACCTAAGCTGATGAGGAGCGAAGTACTTTAGAGTTTTTACAAGTGCGACATTCAGTATATAAACTCGGAAAAGATTCCCCCTCAAATTCATCTTTCTATTTAAGATCTTCTCGTTATTATTTTGGAGAGATATTGCTCAATTAATATTTCAAGTAAGTTTAGAGCAATTAAACCTTAAGTATGTGAGAGCAAGAAGCCTGTTGATTACACTGGCGTGTGTAATTTCAGCTTGTGAAGAACAAAGACCTTTGTTGGACAAGAAGAGATTGTCATCGACAAGTCAGTTTATCCTTTAATATTTCCATTAGAAATACAGGGTTAAACTTACAAAAAGAAACCTAGACATAACTATTACAAGTCTATACTAGGTTGCTTCTGGTCTTCATCTTCATCTAGCTGCAGCCTGTGCATTGAGGGAAGCGGGTTTGATATGCTGACCTACTTTTTATTTCCCTCATGTCGACTTTCAACAGCTTTGTAAATGAAGGCTTGCTCGCATTGCCATTGGCAAAGGTAATCCAACAGCAAGAAAGCGAGGAGTCTGAAACAATGATGAGCATTAGTCACATCTCCTCCACTCTCATTTTCCACCTCCGGGCTTCATTTCTTCCGCTTGAATGTCTTTATCGACATTTGTTGACCATCTGTAGGGGAAGAACTCTCTGAGTGACTATGCCCGGCCATCTGCTGTTAGCATGTCACTCTGAGCAATGAGTCGTGTACCTGAAGAAGAAATTGAATCTTCTGATTTCTTCTATTCCATCAAAGTACTAAGATGATTGTTATGCTCAAAATTTTTGACGTTTTCTACACCTTCCATAGTTCTCCGCCCTCTTTGATGGCACCTAAAAAGGGTATATCTGAAAATAGCAGGAATCTTTGGCTCATCCATCATAAAGACCAAATTGAAGGGAACAACACACCAAAGGAAAGGAAACAACAATGTTTCAAAATAGTCTATTAGAATGAAGGGTTCGACGAAGTGGGTGTTCGCAGGAAAGGCAAAGAAGATCCCTATTTATAGCAGGGAAGAACATCAATGAATAAGATAGATAATCTGACGGTTGAGATCATGAAACATGTAGTCCAATCAATTTCTTTGAAATGAGCAACAGTTGAAGTACCCTATGCCTGCGACGTGCGTCGTGGGATTTGACGTGGCTTTCCTCCTCATGTCCCGAAATTGCTGACTTGGCTGCTATTGTTGGACCACAAACATCGAAGAAGGTTAGGATGTCTGTTGAGAATCCTTGACATTTATTCGCATTAAATGCGGTGTATTGCCTACGCATTATAGTAGACCAATAGCCTCGCCTTTTGGACATCAGTAGATGTTGTGTGCACAGTAGGATATTTGTGCAATATGCTTAAACTAAAGAGAGTTCAACACGAATCTCCATCAACTTAGCCTTCAATCTTCAATAAAGTGAGAGCTTGGACTCAACTTTAATCTGCATCTCTCTGTCTTCAATAATAGGTTTAAGGATTGAGAGCTTGGACTCAATCTCAGTCGTACTAGACCATCTTATTCCACTTGATGTATATATCATAGTATAAGAGCTTGGACTCAATATAGTATACTAATATGAATAATCAATGTACCATAATGTACTCAGAGCTCAGTATGGTATCATTATTTCTCAGAAATCCTAATAAAATGAATGAGAGTTTGGACACATTCTTCTTCTTCGTCCTTTTTATCAAACTCCACAACACTGAGCTGGATACAGAGCTCTTTGAATCGAACTTCTAGGAGCAGTTTTGTGAAGATGTCTGCAAGCTAGTCTTCAGTACGAATGTACTCCACGCTTATATTCTTCTTTTTGACACGATCATGAATAAAGTGATGTCATATATCAATGTGTTTCATTCTGGAGTGACGAACCAGATTCTTCGTGATACACAATGCATTACTGTTGTCGCAACAGATGGCAACACATCCTTATTCCACATTGTAATCGATCAATTACTATTTTATCCACAATATTTTAGCACAACAGCTCACCGCAGCAAAATATTCTGCTTTGGTAGTAGATGTTGCAACTGAATGTTGTTTCTTACTGAACCAGCTTATTAGGTTGTGTCCAAGACACTGACAAGTTCCACTCGTGCTCTTGTGATCAATACGACATCCTCCGAAGTCTGAGTCTGAGTACCCATTGAGAATAAGCTCAACACATCTTGGGTACCAGATTTTGAGTGACTCAGTACATTTCAGATATCTTACTATCCTCTTGGCAGCATCCATATGCAACTTCTTCAGATTGCCATACTCCAACGACATATAAGAAATGTCAGGTCCGCTTGCTGTCAAGTATAGGAGTGAGCCTATGATTCCTCTGTATGCCGATGGATCGATGGATTTGCAATCTTCATCAAACGTGATTTGTACGCTTGTACTCATAGGAATCCTCAGAGACTAAGCATTTTTTGGAAGAAACTTGTTGATAAGATCTATGGTGTACTTCTTCTGATTGATGAAAATTCCTTCACTGGACTGATGAACTTGTAGTCCTAAGAAGTACGTCATTTTGCCCATAATTCTCATCTGGAAGTTACTCTGCATTACCTGCGAAAATTTCTCGTAAAGGCTTAGATTCCTTTACCCAAATATGATATCATCGACGTAGATCTGGATAGGAATTGTGATAGAGTGTCGTACCATGCTTGCGATGCCCATTTCAGTCCATAGAGAGCTTTCCTTAACTTGATTGCCTTTTTCAAATTCGGGAGGTTACTCTACATATACTTCTTCATTCAACTCACCGTTAACAAAGGCGATCTTCACATCGATCTGATAAACTATGAATCTATGATATGCAGCATAAGCTATAAATAACCTTATAGCCTCCAATCAGGCTAAAGGGGCAAAGGTCTCTTCAAAGTCGATTCCATCGCACTGCGCATATCTTTTGGCAACTAGTCTAGACTTGTTTCGAACTATGTTACCAACTTCTTCCAGCTTTTTCTTGAAAATCCACTTGGTTCCAATCATTGAGTGATGTGATGGACGTTCAACAAAATCCCAACCATGATTGCGAGTGAATTCTGCAAGTTCCTCTTGCATAGCATTAATCCAGTCGATTGATTAAAGTGTATATGCTACTCTTGTTGGCTCAATCTAAGAAATATAGCATGTGAGCAATGCACTGCCTTGCCTTGTTTGAACCGGATTAGCAATGTCAAGTACAGCTTCCTCCAGATGATTGCGAAGCTACTTGGGTTGTTAAATTTCCTCGACCTCAATGGATTGAATTAAAGGTTCTTCAATATGCTCCCCTGTGACCGGCACGTAAGAAAGAGATTGATCTAAAGAGACGATTTCATCTTCCATTGTGTCTTCATCAATTTCTTGGTAAGGCATGAGTGTAAACTTATTCTAAACGATATATTTAGTATGAGTTCCATCTTCAGTCTGAGCTTGCATTTCCTCAATCCTGGCTTCTTGATCTTGAGACTAGTTTTCAGCAACACCAGTCTGATTTCCTGGGTCTTCATTCTCTTCTTCAGCGTTGTCAGCTTGGAAGACTTCAAAATGAATTCGCCCTTGATTTAAGCATTCTCTTAGGGATTTCGAATTCGAGGTCTCAAGCATGATCATTAGCATCATCAACCTTCTCAATTGTCCATTGGTCAACCGAGAGTGTTGGTTGAGAGACTCTGTTCTTCATAGATCAAGTTATAGAAGTCAACTTAGCTTTGGAAGCATTTGAATTTGACTGTATATTGACATCATTGATCTCAGGAAAGCTCTCTACCAAGTCTCTCATGGTCCTGCGCACTAGATTAGCTTCATCAAAAATAACATTCCATTTTATTTCCACAAGTTTAGAAGTCTTATTTAATACTAAATATCCCTTGTGAGATGGGTGACCATATCCAAGGAAAACTCCTTCATCAACCTTTGGAGAGAAAGTATTCAATTTTCACTTACCATTATTGTGAATATAACATGGCGAACAAAAGGCACGAAGATGAGCAAAAGAAGGATTATGACCATGATATATTTCTTATTGGTTTTTCTGAAGTCTATCATTGATGGCGCTTTTGTTTTGTGTATAGCATGCCGTTATCAATGCTTCGCCCCAAAATCTCTCACCCAAGCTGGTTTCTGCAAGAATGGTTCGAACAACTTCCTTCAGTGTTCGATTTCTCCATTATGCTAGGCCATTGGGCTGCGGAATTATGGAGTAGATTGCTCATGCCCGATGACTGCTTCCGCACAGTAGTCCATCAGAGGCCCGTTGCAAAACTCTGTCCCATTGTGATCTAATCCTCATGACTGTAGTCTCTTGTTGATTATGTACTCGCATAATCAATTCTGGTAGTATGATCTTCACTTCACCCTTGGTTTTGAGAAGTTTGATCTATGTAAAGCACAAGTAATCATCCACTACTACCAACGACAGTCTTTTTCCTCCAATGGTTTGGGGAGTTACAGGACCGAATAAGTCCATATGAAGTAACTCCAGCACTCGGGTAGTGCTTGGGCTGACCGCTTTGTTCTTGAAAGATGCTCTATCTTGTTTTCCTAGTTGACAGGCTTTGCACACTCCTTCCTTCTTGAACACTCAGCTTGGTGATCCCTTCACCATGTCATGCTTAGCCAAGTGGTTGATTGTTTTGAAATTCAGATGGCTTAACCTCTTGTGACACAACTAGATTGACTATGATGTACTGGTGGCAATAAAGCATGATCCAGTCTGCCCGCTTAGCTAGTCTACAACATAGACTCCACCCTTGCGAACTCCCCTCAGCTTCATGTCTCCAGTATCCTTATCTTTGATCTGACATTCAGCTTCCTCAAAGGAGACAGCGTACCCACTTTCGCTATGTTGACTGATACTGAGTAGATTGTGCTTTAGGTTGGTGACGAGTGACACATTTATGATTCTCAGCCCATTCTGCTCAATGCATCCTCTTCCAATTACTCTTCATTTGGATTTATCACCAAATAGCATTAGGAAGGTGTGGTTGTGTGTGATGTTCTCTTTTAATTGATTTTCTTTTGAGAACCTTGAAAATTTTCTTTTAGACATGAATACCTTGATGATGGCTTATTCAGCAAGCTATCATCACCTCAGTTAGCCTTCATAGCCTTTAAATGAGAATTGTAAGTTGGCTTTGGCCTCAAGTAGGTGTTCCACCTAGTTGGTATATTCCCCCTCTCAAGGTGTACTTGAGATTTGGTTCCCCTTATAGTGTACTGACCGGGTTGAGTATTTGGCATCTTCACAGACTATACTGTCTGTTTAGTTGAACTAGTAAAGTAGGTTGACTTCCTCGCAGAAGGGGCATACTGCTTGGACAACTTTTGAAATCGTTCTGCTTGTCAGTATGAGATTTTTCCAGCATAGGTTTTTTGTTGTATGACCGGCTTGCCTTGTGTATTGGGCTTATGTTTCTCATTGTAATTCGTCAGCTTGGGGTTGTTGGTTAAACAACTTTTAGCATTACCAGTATGACCTGGTGTGAGAATAGCTACCCCTCGATAACTTGAGTCAGATTGTGTACTAGGGTTTTCTTTAACAAAAATAATATTTCTCCTAGTACTAGTAGGTGCAGGTTTAATATTGTTCAAACTTTCTTCATATCCGAAACTTGACTTATCTAAAGGCTCTCTTATGCTCTGCTTGACCTCATCAAGCCCTCTTGAGCCTTTCTTAAAAAAATAGAGTTTTTCATCTTGCTCAAGGATAGTTAAATTTAAAGCTTTACACTCATATTCTAGATTTTGAAAATTCCAAAGCAGGACTCAGTGTTCCATCTTTTGTTTTTCTGACTCTTCACTAGCGGATCTAGATTTTTCAATTTCCTCATTCAAAACAGAGACCATAGATCTTAGTGAAATATTTTTAGCAGCTAAAACATTTTTAATTTCATAAAACTTTTGAAATTCATGAGATAAAACATCTAAAGTGATTTATACTAAATCAAAACAGTATGACTCAGAATTATCAAACATGTATGCTAACTAAATGATAACAGGTGAAATGTTTACCTGTTCACTAGAAGCAGTGAGGGATGTTTCCGCCTCAAATTCAAGATCAACCTCGGCTTCATCTCAAATTTCTACTAGAAATGCCATAAGTGCTTCCTTGTCAGCTTCTTCTTCAGATAAATAGTCCTCATCATGATCGGGGATGTCCGACATCTCTGTTGTGGTTAGCATAACTTGTGCTATGGCCTTTGATGCTCGGCGCTTGAAGACTTTTCGAAGTCTCTCCTTTTGTTCTTTATCAACATAAGGACAATCAAACTTGAGGTGTATTGATGATCCACACTAGAAGCATGCTAGGGGTTTTCTTTTAATGAACCTCTTCTCATCGAAATCGATTTCTTCTTTCTTTCTCTTTGCCTTCTCGAGGAGTTTGGAAAGTCTTCTCATTTGTTCCTCAAGCTTTGCAATAGAGCTATATTCCTCCTTGGGTTGAGAACCAGATGTTGTTGGTTTCTCATGGACTAAACTTAACTGAACTACTGGACAGTCAGTGTGGAAAGGTTTCTTTGGCTTCCATTCAGAATCTCGCTTAACGAAGTATGTGATAAGCTCATATTCATACTCACTTATCTATATTTTTCTCCATTGTTTCAATGCAATTAGTTTATATTTTTACTTATTTCTGTGCATAAGACTATTATATAGGATTTTATGCTCTTGATAGAGAGTTTTGCAGGTATTTAGGGCTAAAAAGAGGTGAAATGATGAATGAGCTAAGTTACACAGAGTTTCCGCTTTGATTGACAAACGGGAAGTCGACCAAGCTGGAAGACGAGCCAAAAACCCGAAGCAGAACCTCTGTGACGATCGAAGTGGTGCATGTCGATCGACACAGAGGTTGGACATCGATCGAGAGCATGGCAGATGAAGAATGGCTCAAAAAATGAAGGTGTGTCGATCGACACGGAGGTCAGAGAGGTTGCTCAACAAGAAGGACCAGCCCGTATTTTGACTGACGTGTATGTTAATCGACATGGTGCATGTCGATCGACAAGGATGCCGAAGATGGAGATTTTGGCCTGTTTTTGAAATTTTTGCTATTTTAGCTCACTACCGAGTTAGATATTTTGGCTCCTCTATAAATACTTACTCATTATGCACGAAATTTAACACTTATTAAGAATTTTTTTTTGGGAGAATATTGCAACATTGGAGTTTTTCCAAGACATTCAAGGTTCCTCTTTATTCGTAAGGTAGTTTGTAATATATGTTCTTTAATCCTAGTCATGTTTTGTGGCTAGAACCCTAACAGGTTCTAGGGCTTTGTATATTCTTTTCTGATGCATGTTTAAATAAAATCAACTCAATAGCTTGGTTTAATTCCTTGAGCTTAATTAATCAAAACTGGATTTAAAGAAGGATCGAGAGATGAAATTAAATCTAGGTTTGTAGTTATTAATTGAAGGACCGAGAGGTGAAAATTGATAATAGGAAAAAGGAATTGAATGCAATTATTTTTTTTCTTAAAAAGAAGAATTAATTTGTAGGATTAACTTAGATAATTATTGAAATTGATTAAATTGTTGTTCTTGAGACCGAGAGGATAAAGTCACTGTTTATTAATCTAGGATTTAATTGCCTAACTAAGGAATTTAATCCACTTGAATCTTAATTTATTCCCATTACTGAGTTGATAAATTTGCATGTTGATGATTAGAATATATGCCCTAGGATCTGTGTTTTCCATTAATTGTTTTCAAAACTTTTATTTTCTCGCATTGTCATCTTTAATTTTCAAAACAAAACCCCTTTTCTAAAAACCTCAAACTTTTATGTTCTAAAAATTGTGGCTAGTACTTTGGATATTTCATTGCACAGTCCCTGTGGGTTTGACCACCTATGGGTGTAATTATAAATTTATTTGCTCACCGTTCTAGCGGATATCAAATTGGCGCCGTTGCCGGGGACTTGTCAGATTTATCCAATTATTAGTTTATTTTTAGTTCTGATGGATTGAGGTTTTAATTTTATTTCAATTTTGTTATAATTTCGTTAATGTTGATTTTTGTGTTTTAAATTTTGAGTTTTAAGATTTGATTTTGGTATTTGGTGTTTTACTTTCATGTTTTATGTTTCGCATGAGTGTCTATTTTTGTTCACTTTTTCGATCGACAACTTGCCTGTTGATCGACACAGCCGCTGCATTCGTG
This sequence comes from Plectranthus barbatus, assembly GCA_026898455.1. NCBI lineage: Eukaryota > Viridiplantae > Streptophyta > Magnoliopsida > Lamiales > Lamiaceae > Plectranthus > Plectranthus barbatus. Next base: position 386,069 of record JAPKLW010000132.1, on the reverse strand, counting down.
TCAATCGGCAGCCTGCCTGTTGATCGACACAGCCATTGATCTCCTGTCTTCTTTCATTTCGTTTGCAGGTACATGAACAAAAGGGCTCGGGGCAAACCACTCGAGAATTTTGATCCAGAAATCGAGGCTAAAGCCCGGAGAACAAAGAGCAAAGAAAAACAAGGCACAATGATGGACGGCATGCCACCCTTGGAGGATCCCAAGACACAACTCATAACTCAAGAAAGTGTCATCTACTAGTCCAAGAAGTCAACCAGATGAAGGACATCATCAAGCAGCTCATGTTAGAGAGGGAAGCAGAAAGGCGTGAGGTCCAAAGAAGGGAAAGAGAAAGAGAGAGAGAGAGAGAAAGACTCTGACATGATGACTCAGATGATGAGGACCCCAATGCGATGACCAAGAAGTACAGACCACAGCCAGGGAATGAGGGATTTGTTATTAGCATCACCGCCAATAACTTTTAACTCAAGACCGACTTGATTCAGATGGTTCAGAAGAACCAGTTTGGAGGCCGAGCAGTGGAGGATCCGTACACCCACTTAAGGATGTTCGTGGAGGTGTGTGATACCATCAATAAAGGAGGAGTTACCCAGGATGTGATCTGTCTACACTTGTTCCCCTTCTCACTTAGGGATCAGGCTTGGACGTGGTTTACAAACCTGGATTTCAACAGCATCCGTACTTGGGCCGATCACAGAGCAGAGTTCCTCGCCGCCTTCTTCCCACCATCAGTCATCATTCAAATGAAGATAGAGATCCTGCAGTTCCACCAGAGGATGGACGAGTCTCTATTTCAGGTATGTAGCAGGTTCAATGAGTTGTTGTGAAGTTGCCCAGGTCATGGAGTGGACACCGAGGAGCAGGCCTATGTTTTCTACAGAGGGTTGACTGAAATGACCCAAGAGTCAGTTTACAATGCAGCTGGGGGATCATTGATGAGCAAATCTCCAGAAAAGGCCTTGAAGTTGTTCAAGAAGATGGCCTTACATACTCAGCAGTGGGGCAATCCAAGGAGACCACAAGTCCAAGCTGTAGAGAAGAAGGAGGACGATACACTGATAAAGAAGGTTGAGAAGCTAAAGGAGGAGGATGAAAAACTTACTACTTCTGCTTCTGCAACTGTTGCACTGGTTGGACCTATCGCCAATGTGAACTACTTGCATCGTGGTGTCTACCATAATCAATACCAGCAAGGGGGATACCAGCACTACCATCCTAGACCTCATCCAGGCTTCTCTTACTCTCAGCCCACGAAGCAGTCGAACAACCCCACCAGATTTTGATGTGCAGAATGGCGAGGTCATGGAAAAGAAGAAGGAGAGCCTCAACGAGGTGCTCAAGAACTTCATCAAAGTATCCAACTATCGGGTTGGAAAGATTGAGCAGGATGTAGTAGGGGTCAATACAAAGGTGGATAGACTTGGGAAGCATGACTCAAGTTAGTCAGATTGTCACCTCACTTGGTGCGCAACACACACCAGGGAAACTTCCAAGCACCACCGAGGTTAACCGAAAGAACCAAAAGGACTGCAAGGCTAAGAGGTTGAGGTCTGGAACCAGCTACATAGGCCCGAGCATGCCCCAAAGCAAGTTTGGGGCAGAGAAAGAGAAGGATCCCGCAGAGCCACCCTCTATTTCGGTCAGCAGACTGCCTTTCGACCGAGATAGATGACAAGAAGAGGAGATCGAGTCAGATGCTGAAGAATTGATTGACAGGGCTGCAATGGGTGTGTTAATCGACACACCCTCTGTCGATCGAGAGGGAGGTCAGAAAGACACAAATTTTTCCCAGTCGACACAGCACCTTCCCCAGCATAAAAATTAAAGTTCTAGAGTTGCCAGACCACCTCCGATGCCCTTTCCTTAGCGCTTTGCCAAGCAGAAGGAGGATTCCAAGTTCTCTCATTTTGTTAAGAACTTGAAGAAGGTGAGTATTAACTTATCTTTGATTGAAGCTTTGTCTGAAATTCCAGGTTACATGAAGTATCTCTGGAAGCTCATGAGCGAAAAGAAACACTTTGTGGAGAATGCTACAGTCAGACTTCATGAGCAGTGCAGCCTACTCCTTCAGAAGAAGATGCCTATCAAAAGGAGTGATCCAGGCTATTTCACCATCCCTGTTGAGATTGGGGGGGTGTCGAGTTCGAGAAGGTGTTGTGAGACATTAGTGCAAACATCAACCTAATTCCCTTCTCTATCTTCCAACGCCTCATGATTGGAGAGTTGAGGACAACCACTATCACCTTGCAGATGACAGACCAATCTGTGTCTCGCCCCAAAGGTGTAATTGAAGATGTACTTATTCGTGTAGGTCATCTTATCTTTCCTACAGATTTTGTGGTCCTTGACATGAAGAAATATGGGAGCACACCCCTAATCTTGGGACGGGAGTTCTTGGATACTAGTGCTGCCCTGATTGATTGCCATGGAGGAGAGATCACTCTTCGAGCAAATGAGGAAAAGATCACATTCAAGCTCGACAAGAGCCGGCAACAATCCGAATGCTTCAGAATTACAGCCAGAGTGGAAGTAGATGAAGAAGAAGAGGAAGCAAGTGAAGAATTCAAAGAAGACCAAGCTGCTCAAAGATGGGAGCGAGGGAACGAGGCGGCAAAATTGTCAATTACATTGTTGGTCCCTGATCAGAGTCGTGATAAGCGGCCAAAAGCTACTTAGCAAATGCAACGAAATGATTAGAGTAACTTGCATTTAGTTTCTTTTTCAAATACTTAGCTCGAGAGGTGTTATGATTGTTGCAAAGATATACTCTAGCAACTTGAGGTTGCTAGGTTTTAAATCAAATAATAGAAACAATAAAACAGTAAGAATACACAATATTTATAGTGGTTCGATCCTTAAATATCTACGTCCACTCCTTAGTTGAACACTGAGAATTTCACTAAAAAGATATGGTCAAGTACAAGGAATGACCTATCTCCTAAAGCAGGTGGTGAGCTTTCGAGCCAGCCACTACAAGACTATCCTCTATTACTTGAATCTTCTCGGTTGGCAGATACGGCTAAGTCAAGGGTGCACCTTCGTAAAACATGTCTTTACTGCAATGGAAGCTTTATAGTTCCTTCCGAACTTTTCTGGTTTTGGTAACAGCCCGTGGGAGTCCATCTCTTTTCAGAGATGTGACTGTTGGATGCTTCCTAGGATGGAAGTTATCCCAATGATTAGATTCTTGAGCAAAGTCAAGGAATCTCTTCAATGTAGTGTCACATATTCAATGAGGGGGACACTACAGTTGTTGAGAGCTTTGATTTCTTATCTTTAAAGAGCTCTCAACTAACTACTCTCTTTTTGCTTTTGTTCGCTTGGTAAAAGGTATCTCTTTCACTAAGTGTCTTTGCGAATGTGAGCAGTAGTTCTTCTCTCTGTTTGGACTTCTCTTTTATATCTGAGATTCAAAATTTGAATCTCCAGACCCGTTAGACACAATGGTCCTCCTTGTCCAAAAGAGTTACTTGCTTTATCGTCCTTTCCCGCGTGTACAGTGCCTTCTTACCTACTTCAGGTAAGGCTATTTGTCCTTTGGTTATACCTTCTGTCAGAACGGGCGTCTTAGCAAGTGTTTGCGTAGTATCTCCTTGCTTAGCATTCTATCGGAGAATGCTGGGAATACTCTGCTAAGCCTTTTGATTTCTGAGCTCTTCTAGCAATCTGCTAAGTCTTTTTGTTGCTGAGCTCTTCTGGCAATCTGCTAAGTATTAGCGAATGCTGACTCCTTCAGCATTCTGCTATATCTTAATATTTTGTTTCCTGATTGCTATAGCTTCTAGGAATCTCCTGAGCAAACACTGAATGATAACTCCTTTAGCATTCTGCTAGATCTTTACTGCTAAATAAATACTCCTAGCAGTCTCTTCTTTCAGCATAGGATTGCTAGCATTTAAGCAATCATTCTTCTTAGCACTTTGTCTGCTATCACCTTAGCAGTCATGTCTTTTGACTGTTAATTCCTTCGCAGTCACTTCATCTGCTGGCGACTCTAGCATTTTCGAAGTTGCTTGGAACCTAATTTTCTTCCTTCCATATGTTGAATCCTTCAGCAATCTTTTCAAGCACTTCTAATCTTTTACAACTTGATAGATTTCCTAAATAGAACATTACAAAAGAGTTGCTAGACTATGCTAGAATTTAGCACTGATCGACCAACCCAATTAAGCTTTGATTCAACAAAACTTATACAATTTGAACATAAAGGGAGATTTATAATATAAATCAAGGAATATTTTCCTAACATACACCATCTCATCCCGAGCTCACTACTGTCATCCAAGATCACTGGGTCTACATGGTGGATTCGCATGGAAGTCGAGTGCGCTCTAGCCCGCCGTGGTTCTGAAATGAGGTACCGTCGAGCGACGACGTTAACTAAAGCACTTGTTGGGAGGTAACCCTACTTTTACAAGCTTTCCTTTCAATTTTCATTGTTTTCTTTTCAATTATTGTTTTTATTTTCGTTGCTGTGATTAACTTTCTTTTTAGATTTCTATTTTTTTGTTTATTTTATTATTATTTTCAAAAAAAAATGAAGAGAGAGGATTTACCTCTATCTCAATCGACAGGCCCTCTATAAATCGAGATAGAGGTCAGGACAAAGAAATACTTTCAACCAACAGAGTAGTCGACAGAAGGCTCTGTGTCGATCGACAGGACCCCTATCGATCGACACAGAGTGCCAGCAGCACCAAACTCTTCGTCGCGATGAGTTGATCCCTCCGGTGGATAGAAACGTTGATATCTGAGATCAATAGTTAGGTACAAGTTTTGTTTCTTGTCTGATTTTCAAACTTTTGCTTACTCTCCGAGTTCGAAATAAGTTTGTGGGGATGTGGACATGAAATTCGATCTATCTATCATTTGCTTGCTTTATTTTTTATTGCATTATTTGAATTGGTGTGTTTATTTAATTTATGCCTAGAAAAAAATATGGATAAAATGTGACGAAAATTTTTATGGAGTCATGAAGCCACTTGAACTAATTTTGAGATTGGAAGTGATTGAGATAAGTTTTATTTGATTTCAATTGTGTTTGATTGCCTATGAATGTAGAATACCGCATGATATGGTCTAATTGAAACTTACACTTGCATGATGTTTGAGTGGATTGAAGTTGACTAAGGAAGAAATTATTTAACCCAAGTGATATTTGAGCCTTATTTGTTCATGTGAGATTCGCATGTATGTTTTTATTTCTCTAGAACTTGCTTCTGTTCTGTTTCGAAACTGCATAGTATGCGCAAGGATAGGAAAAGATCTTAGGCCACCTTTGTTAGCCAATTTATCCTAAACATTGTCCCTCATAATATTTTATCCTTATTCAACCCCTTTGAGCCTTACTTCATTTTTTCGTCTTGTCTATAAGATTTCTATGATAGTAAGGAAGTTTTTGTCTTGTCTATAAGACTGTGGGAAGAATAAGGGTGGAATAATTGAAAGTGGATGAGAAAACTTTATAATTGGGGTGCAAGGAAAGAGAGCTCTAAAGAAAAAAATTTCCTTATAAGCTCAAATGATTAAACAAAATAATTTTTAAAGAGCATAAACGGGCTAGAAAAAAAAAAGAAGAAGAAAAAAGAGAGACCTATTTATGGTTTGAAATGTAATATTTAAGGAGATGGGGTAGATGTTGACAGATGGTGATTTTGATATGTTGAGAGTCGCGAACTCAATGTTTTCTTTTTAGTCAATTGGTCATATTTCCCTACCTTGTCACAAAAAGACTACATTACAACCAAATGTAAAGTCCTTTTTGATTCTTGAATTGTGTGCACATTTGAGTAGTGGAGATTTTAGAACTTTTGCAAGCCTATGGTAGAAATTTCTTCATACATGTTGTGAGTGCTTTCATTGAAACCCAAACACTTGTGTGATTGAGCTAAAACACTTCCTTGTGAGTCTTCCGAAGTTTATGGATTTCTTATCTTTTTCAAACTGCTTGTCTGATGTGGATTGATGACCCTTTCATTGTGATGAATCTTGTGAGGCATTGCACATTCAACTGCATGAGATTTCTTTTCATTCCTTTCTTTGATTTAGGACAATAAAGTATTCAAGTTTCAGGGGTTTGATAAGCTCATGTTTATACTCACTTATCTATATTTTTCTCCATTGTTTCAAAGCAATTAGTTTATGTTTTTACTTATATCTGTGCATGAGACTATTATATAGGATGTTATGATCTTGATGGAGAGTTTTGCAGGTAGTTAGGGCTAAAAAGAGGTGAAATAATGAAAGAGCCAAGTTACACAAAGTTGCCGCTTTGATTGATGCACGAAAAGTCGACCAAGTTGAAAGACGAGCCAAAACCCTGAAGCAGAACATCTGTGTTGATCGACGTGGTGCATGTCGATCGACATGGAGGTCGGACGTCGATAGTAAGGCAGATGAAGAAGGGCTCGACACATGCAGGTGTGTCGATCGACAGGCTTCCAATCGATCGACATGAAGGTCAGATGCAGGTGAGTCTCCCTGTCGATCGACACAGAGGTCAGAGAGGTTGCTCGAAAGGAAGGGGCAGCTCGTATTTTGACTGATGTGTGTGTCGATCGACATGGTGCATGTCGATCGACATGGATCCCGAAGATGGAGATTTTGTCCTGTTTTGGCAATTTTTCTTATTTTAGCCCTATAATGAGTTTAGATATTTTGGCTCCTCTATAAATACTTACTCATTATGCACAAAATTTATCACTTATTAAGCTTGAATTTTTGGGAGAATATTTCAACATTGGACTTTTTCCAAGACATTCAAGGTTCCTCTTTATTTGTAAGGTAATTTATAATATGTGTTCTTTAATCCTAGTCATGTTTTGTGGCTAGAACCCTAACAGATTCTAGGGCTTTGTATATTCTTTTCTGATGCATGTTTAATTAAAATCAATTCAATAGCATGATTTAATTCCTTGAGCTTAATTAATCAAATCTAGAATTAAAGAAGGATCGAGAGATGAAATTAAATCTAGGTTTGTAGTTATTAATTGAAGGACCGAGAGGTAAAAATTGATAATTGGAAAAAGGAATTGAATGCAACTATTTGCTGTCTTAAAAGAAGAATTAATTTGTAGGATTATATTAGATAATTATTGAGATTAATTAAATTGGTTTTCTTGAGACCGAGAGGATAAAGTCATTGTTTAGTCTTCTAGGATTTAATGGCCTAACCAAGGAATTTAATCCACTTGAATCTTAATTAATTCCCATTGCTGAGTTGATGAATTTTCATGTTGATAATTAGAATATCTGCTCTAGGATCTATGTTTTCCTTTAATTGTTTTCATAACCTTTATTTTCTCGCATTGTCATCTTGAAGTTTCAAAACAAAACCCCTTTTCTAAAAATATCAAACTTCTATGTTCTAGAAATTGTGGCTAGTTCTTTGGATATTTCATTGCACAGTCTCTGTGAGTTCAACCACCTTTGGGTGTAATTATAAATTTATTTGCTCACCGTTCTAGCTGTTATCAGTATGCCACATCTTCTGCTGGTTGGCTTGTTGAGTTGGCTGCTCTCATGGCTTCGTTCTTGTTCACAATTTGAATGTCCCATTCATAGACTTCTAGCGGGATGAACAATTCCTTGGTCATCATTTTTTAAAGATCATTTTCTTTCAAGGCAGTAGTCTTGATGAACCAATCCTCCTTTAGCATCTTGGACAAGATCTTAGCATTTAGATCGGCATTTTCATATGACCTGTCTAGTGCCTTGAGCTCATTGACGATGGCGTTGAATCTCTTTTTCATGGCTTCAATGGTGTCTTCAGACTGCATCTGGAATGACTCGTACTTATCCACACACACCTGTAGCTTGTTGTGCTTCATTTGATTTGTTTCCTGACAGAGTGAGTCTAGGTTGCTCCATACTTCTTTGGTAGTGTTGAGCTCAATGACTTCCTCAACCAATGCATTTGGAAAGGAAGATATTATTGCTTCAAGAACTACGGAGTCGAGTTGATTTCTTCTTTTGTCCTCAAAACTCCATTCGTCATACGACTTTTCTTTGATCCTTGCTCCAACTTCTCTAAGAGATGGATGAATCTTTGCGATCTTTGTTGGACCGTTCTTTAGAACTTCTATCATTTCTGGATGTTTGCTCTTCAACTGTATTTAAGATCTCTTCTTCCACATCTTGTACATTTTAGGGTTGTACGGAGACATCTTTATCATGTTCATCATCTCCATAACCTGATTTAGACAGAACAAAATGATATGCAAGGAAAGGATACCAGTCCTAAGCGACTCTAAATGACTAGTCTGTAAGGACTGACCGCTCTTATCCAAGTTGAGAGTGACAAGTCAACTTGGTCTATTTGAAAGCGCTTAAGTACGTGTCGTTAAATTCAGCTTATAAGTCAGTATTCGGAGTGTACTCCAACACTTGAGTGTTGGTTTTCAAAGAAGTGTAAAACTATACTGACAGATAAAGAGATAGAGAATAAAAATGATAAACAACACAAAATTTTATAGTTGTTTGGACTAAACCATCCTAAATCCACTCTACAAAAAATCGGTTTAAAAATTCCCTAAGCTTGGAATGTTTACAGGTGCTTCTACGATCTATTGCTTATCGGTGAATGCCCCGTCCACCGATGCACAAGCGCACTCGCCTGGTCCTTGCTTGGTTCCTTGCTTAGCAGCTCATCAGAGCATGGACGCACCACTCAGCTTCCTATTTTCCAGAATGGGATGTTTAGAGTTCACCAATGAACTTTCTCTTCTGCTGCAGGTTGCCCGTAAGAGTCAAAGTACAAGATGTACTTGACTGTTGTAGTTTTTAATAGAAAAGAAAAGGAAGACACGACTTGGATGTTGATAAAAAAATTATACGATCCTCACCGGGAAAGTTTAGATTGAACTGAAAACTGAATAACTTGTTCCATAACAAGGCCTATAAATAGGTAAACTCAAATCCTAATAAGGAAATCGAATCTTAATCTAATAAGAAAATCAAATCCTAATTTCATAAGGATATCGAATCCTAATCTTCTAAGGAAACCAAATCCTAATTGTTGGTCCCCGATCAGAGTGTTTGTATATGCAGCGGTAGTATTAATAATGTCTTGTACTTATCTTGCTAAGGTCACGACTTAGAATGTTTTTATCAAACATGTTTAAGCTCGAATATTCGTTAGTTAAATTGTAGAATATACTACAACACTTGATGTTTTGAGTTTCAAATATGCGCACACACAATATAACAAGATTAAGCAGTAAAGGATACTAAGATTTATAGTGGTTCGAACAAATGTTCTACGTCTACTCTTCAGTCCTCCGACTAAAAATTCACTATTCAATTTATTACAAGGTTAGTCTCTAACGTTGAGCAGCTCCTCCATCTGGTCAGCGTGCACCTTCAAGAACCTCGGTCTTCAATCTGCACCTTGTCACTCCTTAGACTGAGGACAAACCTCCCTTCTCCTTAGACTTCGACTATTTGGAGTTTTATAGTTCTTCCGAGAACTTATCCTTGTGTTTGGTGATTGCCTATGATAATTACACTTGCACAACAAGGTGACTGCTAGATTCTTTCTAGGATAGAAAGAATTCCAATATTAATCTTAGAAGTTATACTTCAGAGGTCCCAAGCTTTAATTATGAAAGCTTGTGAAAATCTTCAATCACGTACAAGCTCAGACGAGTTTGCAAGAGTTTTAGAGTTTCTAGATCTTCTCTTATTATCTTGGTAAATATAATTTTTCGAACCTTTGAATAATTTTTTGACGACATCTATTTATAGGTGAAGATTCAAACGGTCCGTTAGACTCAAAGGGATTGATCATCAATCTTTGTTCTTCCTTTTTCGGCAACGCACAGTGACTCTTCAAGTCTCCTTCGTCTCTGATTCTGTAGTTCCTATTCATAGTCGTCTTTGTCAGAACAGATCTTTTAGTTCGAACTTGAAACCTCTGTTGTGTCTGATGGATTTTCTTTTCTCTGATTCGTCAGGTTACTTTGTGATCCAGATCCTTATCATTTACGAATTTGTATTTGTCTTGATTATTGTTGAGTGTTTGTTGTCAGTTGATACACAGCTGACATTCCAGCAGTCTTGCTGAGATCTTGTACTATGTTTGTGTTATTCCATCGTCATTCTCGTAAGCGCGTTCAGCATTCCTTCGTATTTGCTAGTCTTTACTAGCTTCTTCAGCAATCTTCAGGCCTGTTGATTCCTTCAACACTCTTCGATTCTTCTTTTCTAGTTCTATTACAACTCCAATATATATGACCTATACACGACTTTTACATTTTGACTCGATACTAAGTTATTAGAAACTAGATCAGCTTATGCTTTGATGCAAGAAAACATAATAAACATACATTGACAACCAAGTGTTTTTTAATATTTCTAACAATATTCCTAACAAGTTCCCCCTTTTGGTGCGATCAAAGCTTCAATCCTGAGTTTTAATACTAACTTATCATGGGAAAGATGATTACTGAGAATACAAGGTATTCCTATCAAATCTATTCTCAGCTTCTCAACTCCCTTAGACTCAGTATGGTTCCTAAATGTTCCCCCTCAAAATATCAAAGGTATTCCTCAATTATATATTTTTGGTTCAAGTAAATGGCTTCCAAATCATTTATCAGATAAGCATCTAGCACACTCACACACAATTCTCAAGCAATCAAATAGGAACATATCACACAAATCAACAATCCACGCAGTTTGTTGATTACACTAAATGTGTAATTCCAGCTAAATCAATTAATTTAGTGTTGGACAATAAGATGTTGTCTTCACTCTGAGTTAGTTTCAATTAACGATAACCTAGTCATAACATACAGGAAACATACACCCGAATCAAAAACATTTTTTTTAACGCTGGAAGACTTATATGTTTCAGAGAGTTACTTCTTGGTCATCGAAGAGTCTGAATTAGCAGCATTTTCAACACTAGAGGAGCCGACGGTGGTCTTCTTCACTTTCCTGAGAGTCTCGAGCGTTACCTTCATGAAGTTGTCCACTACAGCTTCTCTCTCTTCTCTTCTGATTCTTTCTTTCTACTCGATATTCCTTCGTTCTTCTCTCTCTTCTTCTTCTTGTTGCCATCTCAAGAATTCTTTCAATTTTCTTCTTGCTTTGAGGCGCAGGAACATGTCTTCTTGTTCCTTCAGTCGCTCTACTTCCTCCGCTAATCTCTTCTCTTCCCCCTCTTTGATCGCAGGAAAAAGGCCGGTGGAGAAGGTTTCAAAGTTTTCCTACAGAGTGGTGTGAAGCTCCTATTTTGCCTCGATCACTTAGTTCTACACTTCGGTTCACACGATCTTCACTATTTTCTCTCCAATGCTTCTTCCTACCATTGTATGGATGAATTGATGGAGGTCCCTCTGATAAGTGCTGGAGCTCAAGGGCTCAACTATCATGACTTGATGTTTCTCCAATAGCACGATTTGATTTTGAGAGGTAGGTATGACGACGGTGGTCGTCAGTGCTTGAGATGAAATAGAAGGTGGATCAACATCGACTGATGTGCCATGTTCGTCCTCTTTAACTCTTTCTTCTTCACAAGTGACTGGAGAAGGAGGCCTAAAATTATCCATCCTGGATGGCTTGTTTGCCAATTGATTCAGTATGCGCTCCTTAAACTCAAACATCTTCCTCCGATCCTCTTCAATCTTTTGTGCATCTTCCTCTTCTGCTAACTTGGTTTGCAGCTCAGCAACTGTGGCCATCTTTCTTCGTGTTGCTAGGGATTTGAAGTGCTGAGTGAATGGGGGTGAGTCCTTAAACATTGTACTCGGATGGTGGCAATGAGCGATCTCCTGTGAGTGCTCAGTGTGCCTTAATCTTTTGCAATCTGGCAGCAACTTGCTTCTTCGTGTACTACTTCTATGATGTCTGATACATCCTATCATCTGCCCATTCCTCTTCACTTCGACAGTAGTTGAGACCCATCCTTGCCATCGTGATTGCGCGGTCTTCATAAAGTAGTTCGTGTGTGGCATAGTTAAAAAACCTCTACCTCTGGAACTCTTTTCTCAACCATTCAAGATCAGAAGACTCGCCCATTAATTCTGCAGGATATGTGTTCTCAACCTCGGCAACAACTTGAGCTTCAATAAAAACACACATGTCTTTTGCCCACGAGATGAGATCATCATTCTTCTCATCCCTCACGTTGAAAGGAGGACACCAATTTGCAATCCCCTTTGCTTTAAATTTCCTGTCAGGTGGTTCTTCCATGGGCACTCTCAGTGTTTCACCTTAAAAAATAGATTCACCATCTGCAAGCATCACACTCCCTTTGGGAGTTCCAGTGTTTCCCGCATTCTCCTCATCATCAGTACTAGGGATGTCACTGAAAGATATTCCTGATACTTCAAGAGAGGTAGGGATTAGAATGCGTCTTTGCTAGAGTGACTCAATTGTGCTTTCAAGCACAAAGGTAGTATCTACTTCTGAATTCCATCCTAGAACGGTTGATGGATCCATTCTCAATACGCGTAGATATTGCTGGTTTTGTGCTCGCACACTTGTAGAGAGGTTTTCTTGCAATCTTGCTAGAGTTTTAGCCTCCAAAGAGTTAGTGGCTTCTTCTTCCATTGTTGCCTTCTCAGCAATGCTCTCATCAACGTCCATCCTCTCTGTTGTAGTAATGGCTTGCTGAACAGTTTTCTGTGTAGCAACCTCGGGATTTGTTGTACCCTCATTTGTTGTTATCTCAAGGTCAGCATTCTCCTCATCTACTGCCTTGACTTCCTTATCTGCAGTTGAGATTTGGTTCCCTTCTTTTACCAAATCAAATTCTGCCAAAATTGTAACAACCTGACCTTCTCCTTGCCGACCCAGTTGTTCATCCTCATTTCCCTATTCAACTACAAAATTGTTTCCTCCTTGCGCAGCAGTCTGTGACACAGTTTTTTCAACAGTGACCTCAACACTTTCACTTCCCCCTTGAGAGGTGACGGGCTGAATTGTCAGGTTAGCAGAACTCTTTTCTCCTTGCACAAGAGTCTGCTGCTTCCTTGATTCCTATAATCTCCTTGGTACAACCCCTTTTCCTTTCTCAGTATGTGCCTTCTCGATGTCCCGTTTCGTGATGCGTCCAGATTTCTCACCAGCTTCAATTTTAGCATCGTGCTCTGCATAGCTAGCCATGACTTGCTCATATTGAGCATCCCTTTGTTCAAGAGTCATCTGTAGCTTAGCTTTGTCAAATTCCTTCTGTTCGTGTGCCCTTTTCAACGCTTCCTCTTGTCGCCTCTTCTTTCGCAACTGTTCCTCATCAGAGAATTCAAGCCTTCTCTTTGCATCCTTGGAGGCTGACTCAATGTGCTCTGCCTCTCTTTCCTTGAAGACATTTGGAACTGGTTCACACGTGTCTACCACTAGCACTATGACGTTAACGGTTGATCCTTGAATGTGATCATGCTTTTCTTCCTTTATGGCTTACTCCTCATCACCTGTTGGCTTGCTCCCCTTCTGCCGAGGGCTTCTCTACGAGCGCCTCTTCTTTGCAATTGTTGGCACAGGGGTTGACTAGACTCCAGCTGAGTGATGTTTACTATGCTTTCATATTCTTTAAACAGGGCATCATGTTCTGCTTTCCTTCGCACCTCTTCAACTTCCTCTGCAGTGAATGGAACAACAGTTGGCAGGATAGCGTGTCCTTGGTAGGGGTATTCTTCATCAGAAACTAGTTCCTTGGGGTTCATTGGTCTTTCCTTTCAGAATAAGTGGTTCGTTGTAGTTCTTTGGCAGTTGTTGTTTCCTGGTTGACGATACGTAGTCGGAGTACAGCAAATCTTCACCATGGCAGCGCTTTCCTCTGGGTACGATTCCCTCAAGAAAATGACTGATCTTGAGCCTGAATCTCACATCCTGTGTGAACGTATGATTTGTGTTCATGTTCTTGTTCTTGTATACATGCGCTAGCCACTTGGTGTAGATGAACCTTGCCCAATTTCCTTGGACTTGATCTTCAATCGCCATCATAATAGAAAACTTCTTCGCACTAAGTTTTGAAAGTGAACCAACCTCGCCTACTAGCATCCTTATCACAATCTGTGCTAGGCTCTTCATCGGTTCTTTAAGTGATCTCAAGGGTGCGGCCACCTTCCATGATTATGTGAAGGTGTCAGTTTTCCACTTTAGCCATCGCTTCTGTATCTCGGCTTCATCGTTGACCTTGTAGTTGGTTACATCCTCTCCTTCTGCTCGTAGTTCGTACTTTTGTGCTTACTCTTTTGGGCTCACAAAAATCTTCGTGCCCAAAACACTTGTAGTGAAAAACTTTTCACACTTAAGAATTCTGCAACTATGAGTGGCCAGAATTTTAGAGGTTCCGCAAAAAGATACTTCAAAAGATTTTGGCGGTCAATTTTGCCGATGAGGTTTTTGCATTAGTGCTTCCTGACCAACAGCTCGTAGAGTATCTTATCTTGCTTCACTTGAGTTGTCCTCTTCTGTGCATAATTGAGTTCACCTGGTGCCTTACCATGAGTAATGGCAACCCGACGATAGTAGGAGATTGACTCATCAATGTGCTCCTTCTTGAAAATACTTGTGAACGTGGGTTGGAATTGTTCAGGTTCTCTGGGTATGGTTGGTTTCCCGGATGATTCTGCATGGGGACTAGCATGATTGGATGATTCTGCCATTGATGTTTCTTCTGAAAACTCAAAGAGGTGTAGAATAGAAGAAATTTCAAAATCAGAAGTATTGGGAGTAATAGGGTTTAGAATTCCCAAACCAAACATCCTTTATACTATCGCTATTAACTGGCTTTCTGTGAGCGGTTGGATCTCTTCTTCTGATCTGGATGAATCAACGGTTGGGCAGTTTGTGACAGTTCGTCTTACGTCTGATGTTGTTGGAAACTTGTGCGTGACAGACGTGTCCTCTGGGTAATTGTCACCGCCCTGAGCTTGAATCGCCTTTTCAATTAATGACTCTGTTGCTTCTCCGTCATTTGGATAATCCCGCCTATTGAGAGATCTGAAATGATCATCTCTTCTTTGTTTGTCGGTAAACATGCATAAATGCATTTGCTGAGAGTAGTACATCCAGCAATTTGAAAGGCCTATTGTGAGAGCTTGGACTTAGCATTCCATCATCTGCTAGCTAGTCTTCTGAGCTAATATAATCCAAAGAGATATCCTTTCTCTCAACATGGTCCCGAATGAAGTGTTGTCTGATATCAATGTGCTTCGTCCTTGAGTGATGAACTAGATTCTTCGTGATGCACATTGCACTATTGTTGTCGCAGTATATAGGAATGCAACCGGTGCTGAGCTCATAGACTTGAAGTTGTTGTTTGATCCATAGCACCTATGTACAGCAATCGCAGCAGCTACATATTCAACTGTTGTCATGGATGTTGCTACGGAGTGTTGCTTCTGGCTGAACCAGCTTATCAGCTTATGACCAAGGAATTGACATGTCCCACTTGTAATTTTTCAATCAATTCGGCATCCTCTGAAGTCCGAGTCTGAATATCCAACGAGTGTGAGATCATCTGCTCTAAGGTATCATATTCCTAAGGATTACGTTCCTTTCAGATATCTGACAATCTTTCGTGCATACTCCATGTGCGATTTCTTTGGATTTGCTTGATATCTAGCACGTACGCTTACGTCATACAAAATATCTATCAAGTTGGCTGTTAGATATAATAGAGAACTAATAATACCTTTGTATGTTGTTGGGTCCACGGATTTGCCCTCTTCGTCCATTTATATTTAGCATGTTGTACTCATGGGAATCTGCAGTGTCTTTGTCTTCTCTAGACAAAATTTGTTGATGAGATCCATTGTATACTTCTTCTAGTGTATGAAGATCCCATCACTGGATTGCTGAACTTACAGACGTAGGAAGTATGACATCTTTCCCATCATACTCATTTAAAAGTTAGTCTGCATAAGTCTAGCAAACTTTTCACATAGGGTTAGATTTCTAGATCCATGTATGATGTCATTCACATATATTTGGACGAGTAATATATATTTAGCATCCTTGATCAAGAATAGTGTCCTGTCGATCTTTCCTTTCTGAATCCATTCTTAAGCGTTAACTATGATAAACCGAAGAGAGATTTCCTCAATCTGTACACCTTGTTTCCGTGTTAAAATCCTGGAGGTTGCTCTACGTAGACTTTCTCATTTAATTCACCATTCATGAATGCACTCTCGACATCCATATGAGAAACAGTGAAACCATGATGGGCAGCATAGGCTAGAAACAACCCGATTTCTTCCAGCTGAGCTACTGGCGCAAATGTTTAATCATAATCTATTCATTTGCACTGCGTATATCCTTTAGCAACCAGTCTTGCTTCATTGCGAATAACGAGTCCATTGTCGTCGTCTTTGTTCTTGAATACGCATTTGGTTCCTATCACTGATTGATGTGTTGGTCGATCAACGAGATCTCTTACGTGATTCCGAGTGAAATCTGACAGTTCTTCCTTCATTGCGTTGATCCAATCAACTGACTTAAGTGCATCTGCCACTTTGGTAGGTTCTTCTTGATATATAAAGTAGGCTAGCATGACGTTGTGTCTGGTTCGGATTGGATCTTCAAGATTTCCAAATTTGCTTTAGTAGGATGATCTATGAATAGCGACTTCGGTCTTTGAAGTTCCGTGACTAGAATGGCTTGACTGCTAGATGTTTCGATTTGACTTTCAAAAACTTGTATGTCAACAAGCTGTAGATTGTTCAAGCTTTTTGCTACGCTTGTTGGGTTGACTTTTGTTGTAAGGTTGTCTTTCAACAGATTGCTCCTGGGTTACTTCAGCAGTGTTGACTTCAGCAATTCTCTCACCATTTTGGGGATTCTCAGCAACATCTTCATTTTGCTGATTGACTTCTCCTTCTTAAGTGCCCCCTTGACATATAAGTTCCTTGAGAGAATTTAGGGTGGCCTCAGCATTACCAGTTGCATCATCGGCCATCTCGACTGTTTGCTGAACAGTCAAGATCTCCAGTGTACATGATGATTCATTCATTAACCTAGTCGGATCGATCGGTTCAGATTTGGAAGTCTTGGAGCCCGAAAGTCCACTGACATCATTGGTTTCATGAATCACGTCTTTCTGACTTCTCATGGTCCTGCGCACTAAATTAGCTTCATCTAAAATAACATTGCATGTTATTCCCACAAGCTTGGTTGTCTTGTTAAGTACTATATTTCTCTTGTGAGAAGGATGTCCATATCATAGGAACACTCTTTCGTCAACTTAGGGAGAGAAAGTTCTTAATTTTGACTTCCCATTAGTACGGATATAACATGGTGAACCGAAAGCACGAAGATGAGCTAAGGAAGGCTTAGGACCATTATATATTTCGTAGGGAGTTTTGTTGAAACGAAGATTCAGTCCACTTTGATTCTGAGTGTAGCATGCGTTCATAACAGCTTCTCCCCAGTATCTCTGACCAAGATCTGTATTGGCAAGCATTGTTCGCACGACCTCCTTGAGAGTCTTGTTCCTCCGTTCTGGTGAGGTGTTCTTGCAGTGGACCTTTCATGCCCTATTCCAACGTTGGCGCAGAAATCCATTAATGCTCCTTTACAGAATTCTGTACTGTTGTCAAATCTTATCCTTTTCATTGTGAGCTCTTTGTTGTTTTGCACTCGAAGTATCAGCTACGGTAGGACTATCTTTACTTCGTCCTTTCTCTTGAGTAGCCTCACCCACGAGTACTTGTAATAGTCATCAATAACTACTAAAGTATAATGTTTATTACCTACGGTGGGTGGAGTTACTAGTCCGAATAAATCCATGTACAGGAGCTGAAGGATTCTGTTTTATGTGGCCTTTTCTGGGTTGGATCTAAAGGATGCCTTGTCTTGTTTTCCTTGTTAACAGGCTCTGCATATTCCTTCTTTCTTGAAGGTCTCTTTGGGTAGTCCTGTAACAATGTCATTTTTGACAATATAATTGATAGTTTTAAAATTTAGATGTGTTAGCCTTTTGTGCCATAGCTAATTTGTCTCTTCTTTGCTGAATGCTATGAAGCATAATGCCTGCTAACCACTTTTCAATCGACAACATAGAGTCCTCCGTTCCTGATTCCTCTAAGCTTTACTTCTCGAGTGGTTTGTTCAGCAATCTCGCAACCTGTATCAAAGAAAGAAACATTATATCCATTTTCACTTAGGTGACTAATGCTCAATAGATTGTGTTTGAGACTATTGGCGAGGGCCTCATTGATGATTCACAGTCCATTCTGCTCGATGCACCCTCTTCCGATTACTATAGCCTTTGAATTGTCTCCGAATGAAACTAAAGGTCCTCTAATCTTCTGAAGTTTTGTGAAGATCCATTCATCTCCCGACATGTGACCTGAGCATCCACTGTCTAGGATCCATTCTTTTAATTTTCTTGAAGTTATTCTTCCCAGACCCGATCCTGCAAAACAAAAAAGTCATATATTAGGTACCCGATCAATTACGGGTCCTGCAGGATTAGTTATCTAGATTATTCCTTTTGCAATCCGGACCATTGTGATTTTGACATTTATTTTATCATCATGTTTTACTACCCTTCCCTTACTATTGGAGTAATACATTGAATCATCATAGAAATGTGTAGTAGTGTGCCGAGCCTTCATAGTCTTTTGAAAATGTGTTAACTTAGATTCTGGCCTCAAGTAGGTGTTCCTTCTACTTGGTGTCTATGCTGGCTTCCTTGCAATCTCATCATATTGCTTAGCCTTGCTAGGATTTGTATGAGCCTTCTTAGTAGGTGGAACAGTCTGCTGGGCTACATACTTTGACTTTGCTGGCCTTTTCTCAGCAGACAAGTAATTTAGTCTTTGCTGAGCAGTCAGTGGAGGGACGTTAGTTTGCCTACATTTCTGCTGAGCAATTTTAGCTAACTTAGAATTTTTGCTCTTGTCTTTCATAGTAGGTTGTTGAATCTTCCAAGTTGCTAGGACAAAAACTATTTTCTCTGATTAACTAGATTCACCATCGCATGATTCTCCTTCATCAAAACCTAATCCAGCATAGTTCTTCGAACTACTTTGGACACTTAGAATTTCATCTAAATCTCTCGTGCTTTTTAAAAATCTACAATGACAAGTATTTTTCACGACGTTTTTGTTTTTTAGAACATCATTCTCCTGTTTTAAAACATTAAAACTTTCATTCAAGGAGGAGAATTTTGTTCTTAATTTTGGAAGTTCCTCGTCTGCTGACCTAGATTTTTCAATCTCACTGGTCAAGGTAGAAAGTTGAGTTTTCATAGAGGAATTTTCCTTTACGAAAACATCTTTTAAAGCATGAACTTCTGAAAATTCTTTTAACAAAAATTCTAGGGTTATTTCATCTAATTCTGAGTAACATGAATCAGCGATGTCATGAATAATTTCTAAAGTAGAAGCAGCTGACATAACGGAATTTATTACCTAATTTCTCGTGACAGCTAGAGGTGATTCTCCTATCTTGTCTTCATTTACATTAACATTTTCATTGATGTCGGCCACGAACACCATGAGAACATCCTCTTCATCATCTAATGAGTATCCTTCATCATCGTGATTCGCGATGTAAAAAGGGCTTTTGTGACTTCTTTTGATGCACGCCTTTCAAACAG
This sequence comes from Plectranthus barbatus, assembly GCA_026898455.1. Taxonomy (NCBI): domain Eukaryota; kingdom Viridiplantae; phylum Streptophyta; class Magnoliopsida; order Lamiales; family Lamiaceae; genus Plectranthus; species Plectranthus barbatus. The sequence goes on along the minus strand of JAPKLW010000132.1, from coordinate 366,517 downwards.
CTTCCTTACTCATTCCATTTCCTCTAGATCTATTCGAGAACAGTCGAACTCCAGATGATCCAAAGAATTGCATTCGTAGCATGTTCTTGGCGTTTTCTTGGCGAATCTGCTGTTTGCTGGTTGTCTTTGCTGGAACTCTTCCTTCTTTCCTTTGACTTTCAGCAACAGCTTTTGTAATGTCTTCATCTGCTCATCCAGCTCGCTGACTGAGCATTCTACTTCTTTGGCTTGAGATCCACTGGTCGATGGGATCTCCTTTGTTGGACTGGATTGAGCTGGTTGATCTGAGTGAAATGATTTCTTGGTTTTCCATTTCTGTCTGTCACTCTTCACGAAGAATGATGCATCCTTGATGGGTTTTTTAATTGATACTGCAGCACGAATAGCTTCATTTTGTTGATCTGCGTGATGCCCCGTTCGTGTGTCTTCAGTTGACCGAACACTTCTTTGGTACTTAGCGCTGACAGATCCATCTCTTTCAGGCTGGTCATTATGACGAACCAGTCGTCCTTTGGAAGTCTTGACAGATCCTTCTCTTTCAGGCTTGTATATCCGCATCTTGGGTAACAGCAGTTCGTGTAGTACCGCCTGAGACTGGGTTTAGGTAACCATATCCGAGTAATAGGATGGGGACATTCCTTGAGGAGCTCAATAACATTCATCGTGCCATAGTCCTGCAGGCTGATTAAGTTCAGGCACGAGTGATGAGGATTGAGTGGTACTACTCAGGAATTATAAGATATTAATTAATTGTAGTTAGAGCTTGTCAGAGGTTCCGATTAATTAATGAATGTCCGGTAAACCGTAAATATGGGGATTCTAAATTAATGCATCCCGTTCTCATAACGTGGTAATAAATGGGTAGGTCAGTATTAATTCTGTGGTGAAAAAGAATTAATATTAATAAATTAATTGTGTCCTGGGTTGTGGACACGGGAATTAATTAATTTATAGGCCCACTTTATTATTTGCATCAGGTCCCAGAACTGGCCCAATTAAATATACTGAATTGAGCCCAACAGCCCGTTAGGGTTAAAACCCTAGGTCTATAAATAGACATCTCTCTCTCGAAATCCTAGCCACCTTGAACACAATTCAAATCAGTGAAACCCTAGAGGTAGAGAGAGAGGGGAGACGACTTTGAGTGCAGAGGGAGGAGAATTTCGATTCTAGCCTTGCACAACTACAGATCTATGGAGTCCTCACCAGTAGCAGATCTAAACAGCATTGGGATACAGCCCTGAAGATCTGAACTGGAGATCAGAATTCTTCCTTCTTGTTTTTCTTTATTTTCTATTTAATTTAGAAATTAGATTTCTAATTTATGTTTCCGTAGATTAAATCGAATCGCGTGGTTGAATTAAAGTTGGATATTCAAATGCGAAAGATCGGATCAGACTCTACGGAATAACGGTAAATTCTCAATCCACAATTCGAATTAAATTCATAGGAGTATGCTAGGTTTTATTGTGAATTGTGATTGTATGCAATATCCGTAAATGGATCCGGTTCACTTGGATTTTGTGATTGGGTTCACTGAAAAATCCCTGCAATCGGTATCAGAGCCAGGTTTCTGATTTATGGCTCTAGTGCATACAATAAATTCAATTATGCATGTATGAATTTTATTTTGTATTGTGGATGGTTTTTGTTCCTCGTGGCAACCCGTATGATTCAGCGAGCTGTGGTTTATCTGTGTAGGGCTGAATTATTTTTATAAAATCACGAGAAAATCCATGATTAGTGTAGATTTGTTTTAAAATTATAATAAGATAGATTTTGTAATTTATTTCAAATCTGAAATTGGACGGGTCGAAGACGAAGAACGAAGATGGAGCCGACGGGTCGCGGGCGACGACGCGCCGAGGCGCGCGACGTGGCGGACGGCGGAGCAGTGGCGTGCACGAGCGAAAGCCAGCAATGGCACGGGCGGCGCACGTGGGCGGGCTGCTATGCCGGCGGTGTCTGTCGTCGGCGGCTACTGTAACTGCGTCGGTGGCTCGTGTTTTGGTGGTTTGTACATTCCTGTGTGAACCCTAGGGTTTGCATTAGGGTTAGAGCAAATCTTAGATCACAAAGGCCTAAATCCCAAAGGATTTGGTGGATGAAGATTTGGAGGCCCTAGAAAATTTGAAAAGATTTGGATTTATCCAATAAATTCAAATTCAAATTGTAATAGATAGGATTTTATTTTTTTTTCTATTTTGTGGTGCCACGAGGAATTTTTGTTTGCCTTAATGGTCCTCGTATGATATGTGATTTATTATGTGCACAATTAAGCATGTGTAGATAATAGGAAAAACATGATTTATCGCTTTTATTATTTATAGCTTCGCAAGCATGCTTATGTGATTAATTTCTTGTTGGATTATATTTTGGGGATTTTTGGGCTTGTTTAATTACATGCAAAAATTTGGAAAATATAGTAACAAAGAAAGTATATGTGCGCATATAAGAAGTCTTTTAAAAGAAAAATACTAAGCTGATTTTTTAATTAAAATCAATAGACCTCCACAAAGCAGTCCTAGGCTGTAAGTGTATCTCTCGTTCTAGTAAACGTCTACGAGTGTAGCTTGCTAGTTCCTAGAGGTGTATGAGTACGGTTGTTGGGATTTCTAGACAAACAATTTAAATCATGTGAATAGTGGGAGGGTTTTGCGTAAATGTCTACGAGTGTAGCTTGCGTAAATCTCTTTCATATGTATTCTAGGATTGATTTAAATTATAGATAACAAAAGCTTTAAGGGTTGTGGTATGGTTACGTGCCATGCTAAACTGTCTCTTTTGGCCGGAGATAAATTTTTGGTTAATGGCTTAGAAGCATCTTAGAATATAATACAAGAATTGCATCTCTGTTCTTGAGAGAAGGCTTGGTCTAAGGTTTTCACTAATTATTAATTTCTAGTGTCAAAAGCTTCCTGGCATGGAGGTGAAATTAAATGGATTAGGGCTTAAAACCCGCAGTTCTAGTTGGAGGTGACATCGTAAACGTCTACGAGTGTAGCTTGCGGTGGGAACTCTTAGGCAATTAGTGGAAAACATTTGTATTTGATTTATTAAAAGGTTTTCAATGCATTTGTTTTTGAAGTTCTACATGTAAGTTCTTATTTAAGATTTTTATTCTTTCAGATATGTCTATGTCTAATGTCGTCAATATTCTCGCACAAAACACTTTAACTGGTCCAAACTTCCTGTAATGGAAACGCAATCTCGAATACCTCCTGATTGCAGAAGAACATATGTTCGTTTTGCAAGTACTTCGTCCTGAAGTGCCAACTGCTGAATCCAATCAAATGGATATAGACTTTTATAACAAGTGGGAGAAATCGAACCATGTAGTCAAGTGCTACATGATGGCCACTATGTCAAAATTCTTACAACAGCAGCATCAGCACCATAGGGATGCCTATGACATCATGACGAGTCCGGAGGTGACCTATGGGGAAACTGATAGAGCGATCAGATTCAATCTCATGAGGGAAATCGTGAGTAAGAAGATGACTGATGGCACCTCAGTGAGAGAGCACGTAGTTACCATGACTCATCTCATGGATGAACTGACTGTGCATGGTGGAGGTATTGACACTGAGGCTAAAGTCAATATCATACTTAACTCTCTACCCAAGTCCTTTGAGAGTTTTAGACTGAATCTTGTCATGAACAAGAAAGAGTACACTCTTAATGAGTTACTCAATGACTTGATGGCAGCGGAATCAGTCATGAACCCTCAGAAGGTTGCCTTGGCTACTTCTGGTAATCTCTGTGTTGTACCGAAAGGTATGAAGCGAAAGAAAGGGGTTAAGAAGTGGGCTAAGAAGATACCTATGAAGGATGGTGGGGCTGGGAAAAAGTCTAAGGTGGCGATTGAAAGGGACAGGTGCTTCAGGTGTGGTAAGAAAGGACATTGGAGGAAAGATTGTCAAGCCAACAAAGCTAAACAAGGTATGCCATTTTGCATGTATAACTGCAAGCATGATTAGAGTCTGTTGTTGCTCTTCCAGAGTTGTAAGCACTGACTTGTTGATCATGTTGTTGTACTTTGCAGGGGACCGTGCTGACAAGGCTGGTGAGTGATGACAAGAAGATACCAAACTGGATGAAGGCAACATTTTATGACAGAGCTTCATGGAGTTTTCTTTTCTTTATGTTTTCATGAACTAAGTACATTTAAGAGTTTGTTTGTGGGCTATGGTTTATCGTCAAGACAAATTTTATCAACTTTCTATGGATGTTTGTTATTTATGATTTCAATCATTGGCGATAATAATGTCATTCATTATGTAATGTTGATTTATACTCTTTATGTTACTTCGATCAAATATGTCCTTTATATTGCATGTAATTCATCCGTAATTTATAATCCTAGAAAGAGAAAACTTACTTCTTCTGATAAGGATCTTACATATCTCTGGCACTTGAGACTGGGTCACATCAACTTGAAGCGGATTCAGCGACTTGCAGATGACGGTACATTGGACTTAGTCTGGGCTGTACCTTATCAAGTGTGTGAATCCTGCGTCGAGGTCAGGATGTCAACTAGGCCTTTCAAGGCTAGTCAGTCTCTAGCAGAGGAAGTGTTGGAATTGATCCATTCTGACTTATGTGGACCGATGTCCACGCAGGCTCGTGGAGGGTACGAGTACTTCGTCACTTTCATTGACGATTACTCAAGGTACGGATATGTTCCTGCTTCGCTACAAGTCTGAATGCTTTGAGAAATTCAAGGAGTTCAAGGCTGAGGTAGAAAAGAAGGTCGGGAAAACTATCAAGTCACTGCGATCTGACCGCGGTGGCGAATACCTCGGTAACGAGTTCCTGCAGTATTTGTCAGATAACAGAATTACATCCCAGTGGACTACACCGAGTACTCCCCAGCAAAATGCTGTAGCTGAAGGAAGAAATAAGACTCTTCTAGAGATGGTAAGATCAATGATGAGTTATGCAAACTTACCAATTTCGTTTTGGGGCTATGCATTGGAAACAGCAGCTTACGTGTTAAATGTAGTGCCTTCGAAATCAGTTCCTAAGACGCCTTCTGAGCTCTTCCTTGGTTGCAAACCAAGTTTGTGCAAGTTTAGAGTATGGGGCTGTTAGGCATACGTATTGTCGAAGGAACCTGATTAGTTAGAAAGCAGGTCAAGAGTATGTTGTTCATAGGGAATCTCTGGCAAACGAAAGGTGGTTACTTTTATTGTCCTGAGAGTCAGAGAATCATTGTTAGCACCAACGCTAGAGTCTTGGAGGACGAGTATGTGAGTAATCACAAGTCAAGGAGTGATATCGTTCTTCTAGAAATTGAAAACAAGAATGCGATTCCATGGGAAGGAGAATGTATAGATGTGGGTGCACCTATGAGAGGTTCAGCACCACAGACATGTTCTTCAGTGCAAGGTGCAGAACCACAAGTTACTGCACCTACTACTGACACGGCACGGATGCCTCGTCGTAGTGGGAGAGTTATTTTCCAGCCAGAAAGGTACATGTTCGTTGGTGAGTCTATGAACATGAGCCTGGAAGACGGACATGAGGACTCTGACCCACTGACTTACGAAGAGGCAGTGCAGGACAAAGATGTAAGCCACCGGCTCCACAATATGTTGAGCCACGCGATCTGCCATCGGCCGCATGAGTCTATCTACCACTGGCTCAATATGTCGCTGAGCCACCGGATTAATCATGCGATCTGCCAATGGCTTAAGCAGTCGCTGCGCCACTGGATCAATCATGCAATCCGCTAATGGCTGTACAAGTACCTCCACCAATGGATGCACAAGTCGCTGCGACACTGGATCGATGAGGCGATCTACCAGTGGCTGCGCGAGCCGATCAGCTAATGGCTGGGCTACACGATTTGCAAATCGGACAATGCCATCCTCGTCGGGCAGCTTAAACCATGAATGTCATCCAGTTTAAAAAGATAATGAAAATATTAAACTAAAATATTAACAAAAAAAATATAAAATAGTATGTTAACAAAAAAACTGAACACATGTACCTCTAGAGGCTCTGCAGATGAGGAACGCCGCGAGGGCTTCGTAGCCGACCGCCGAAGAGGAAGCTCAGTATGCTTGATAGAAGAAGGGACTGGAATCTCAAAACCACTCCCCATATCAAACACTGCTGATGGCTGGTGGCGTGGCTGCGGCAATGGCTGGCGGTGTGGCTGCAGCGATGGCTGCCACTGAGGTGGCTGCCGATATGGCGGCGACTGCTGCTGCTGCGGAACCCTCCTAGAAGAAGACCTCGAGGTACTGGCAGAAGGCCACTGAGAGGCTGATGGTCGGGGCTTCAAGCCCCTATCATGTCAAAATCTGCGAATCAGCGGCTTCTCAGCATTCTTCAGACTGAGCGAACTCTCAGAATCAGCCTCATCATCAGTCGGCTGCAGTGAAGTACTGCAATCATACTGAAAACAGACTTAAATCAATTAAAATATACAATATTAAATTATATTATAATTATTCAGAACTGAAAACAATAATTACCTCATGTGTGAAAAAATTAGTGAAGTCAGCATCCCGAACATAATGATGTCTCCACATCAAGCATCAAGGCATAGTCCCTTCTGAGATACTACGTATCGCACATAAGCCTGCCAGATCAGGGATCACCTCGTACGCCCATGCTTGTGAAATAATGTAAATAATTAACAATTCTTGTCTTGTCTTTTATAAATTAAAAATAAATTAAATTAAAAATAAAAATTGCAAACAATTACCTCTAACACCCAAATAGTGTCGTATATATGCAGAAAAGGCACCTTAGCTGTCTTCGAAGATGTGATCACGACAGACATCTGATGCAGCAAGACATTGAAGGACCACGAGCCCCAAGGGAATGCCCTCCACTCGTGAGGCTTCTCCACCAATGTATACGCCCAGGGGTCTATCTGTCGCTTCCCATCCAAGAAAATCAACATGCGGTAAACAAAAAGAATCTGAGCGATCTTCACGTAATCATCAAAAGAATCGCTCAGAACCAGGTCCCTGTTCATAAAATCAATGTGCAATTGATCTACACTCGGCATGTTTTTGTAGTAAGAATATAGGCAACCATCTTCCGACAAATCATGCAATGCAGTAGGGTCAAAACCCGAATCGCCGAACCGCAGCCCAGTCATCAAACAGAAATCCTCTGCACCTAATCGTATATTGGTTTCACCAACACGAAACCACAACTCATAATCAACTTCCTGGACATCAATCTTGTGCGTGATAAGAGCCCAAGTAGCTCGTATCGTCCTCTTCTTCCACCGAAAAGAGAAAAATGCACCGAAGGGACCTTCCCCAAATAACTCCAACACATCATCTCCAAAGCTCGATACTCTGACCCGAATGTCCTCAAGAATGTCTCGGTCATAACAATTCATCTACCGCGGGACTTTCCCCTTCAAATTGAGTCTGATCCACACCCAAATCTGCAATTAAATAAAATAAAATATTTAAATAAATGGAGAATTAAAAGAATTCAAATCAGAAATTAAAAATAAATCGAGATCTCAACTTGATCTCGATCTCGATATCAAAATCGAGATCTCGCATCAATTCTGAATTTAAAATTTGCCAAACAATATCAAGATCTCAATTTGACATATCGAGATCTCGATATGCCAAATCGAGATCTTGTCATCTTTCTCATAGGGCGTTTTCAGAGTAAAAACGTACCAAAAACCATTTCTACATTGTTTCTAGTCATATTTAAGCGTAAAAATTGACGAGATATGAACCTAATCCACTATATACATAATTAAACATGTATTTGAACCTAAAAAGCATACAAATTCGACAAAAATTTCAGAAAAAAAATGACATAATTTTTGAGAAAAAAACTGGGAATTAACTTACTTGGTTCGAGTTTTCTTCTTCTCCAGACATTATAATAGATGAAATGTAGCTTTTTTTTGGGTTGGGCGAGCAAAATCCGGTAGTTTGGAGCTTCAAATCGGAGAAAATGGAGGTCGACGGTGGTGGGGAGTATCGCCGGTAGAGAGAGAGAGGGGAAGTGGGGTAGGTGTATAATAAATCCAAAAATAATTAATGTTTAATAATTTCAAATGTTAAATTCTCTCTCCAGTCATTGAAAAGTGGCTAAAAAACATATATTTTTAAACTAGCGGCTATATAACATGTTGACTTATCCAAATTGGCTATTTAAATTTTGCTCTCTTTTTTAATTTACTACGATTATATTATTCCGAACATATGTAATAGGGATTGCGCTTGAAACATAATTAAATTATCTTTAATTAATATATAATAAGTGAAAAAAAAATTAAATTGAGTGAGTTATGATTATTTTAAGTTTTATAAAAATTTAGAGGCGAGTGAAAAATGTAATTTTTAGATATGCGCTCCATGTTTCATGTAATTAAACTTGTAATATCAAAGTTACTATTATGCCAAAATAATGTAGCATGCTTTATTAAATAATGCACCGAAAATTTTAACTTTTTAAATTAAATCTACACCATCCAGATTCAGATCTAATGGTTCGATTTTGTTCTCATATAACATAAGGGATATGGATAAAAATAATATATATCTATATCTATATCTATATATATAAATATATATATATATACAGGTGAGTGATCATATGAGAACTTCCCTTACCATGTGAACATAAAAATCAATCCCAGCCATCCAAATTGTGATCCAACGCTCAAGACTAAATAAATCCCGTCTGCATTATAGTATAGTAAAACATGCATTAAAGGGTAATTTTGTAATTTTTCTCTCTCTCATCTAAAATTATCCTAAATCTTTAAATGATCATAACTCCTTCGATTTAGATTATTTTTTCATGTATCATATATCCTATTAAAGGTAATTTAATTATCTTTAAAACGAAAACCCTATTGCATATGTTTCGATTTAAAAATCATCGTATAAAATGAAAATTAGTGATTATATGCATAATTCTCGTAACAGTACACGAATTCTTGTATAATGAATGGAGTTGCACAATATAATGCACGAAGTTATATTATATAATGCAGAATATGAAGATAAAAATGCAATATATTTTTTCCTGCCATATCAACAAAAAAATTAAAATTCATTATCTTTGCATACTGTAGAAAATATTATAGTTGTTATGAAAGTTGATCATACAATACTTGTATTAAATTATGTGTTTTTTTGTTATGTTATATAAATGTATATTATTATATTATATAATTCATGTTTGTTAGGTATATAATCAATGTTTGCTAGGTATATAATGCATGTCGATGTCAAAATAATGCGGTCCACGGAGTATCGGTATATCTTAAAAATGAAGTTCACATGATAAACATTCAAATATTCATTCTAAAAATAATTTTAAATAGTTTGATGCACGAATAAGAATTTATATATGACAATAACCTTTGAGAAAATTAATGATATATATGTTTCAATCTTAAAGATAAGAGAATTTTCCTTAGTTATAATTTTCCATATTAATTAAGATATTTTCCATATCAATTTTGATATGAATATCTTATATTTAGTGCATATAGTTATATTTTTCTCTCTCTTAAAATTATAAATATCATAATTCTCTTAATTTATTATTATTTTTTAATGTACCAAAATAATATGATTTTATTATTTTTTAACTAAATCTCTATTGCACATGTTTAGTGGGAGTAAATTATGTAACAAATGAAAATTAATAATCTTATGCACAAATCAAATAACTTATGTATTATAATGTAAGTAAAATAATTTTGCTCAAAAATAAAAGTAATACACTATTGTTCCGATTAAAAAATCATCGTAAAAATAAAAATTAGTGATTATATGCATAATTCTAGTAACAGTACATGAATTCTTATGTAATTAATACAATTGCACAATATAATGCATGAAGTTATAGTATATAATGCAAAATATGATAGATAAAATGCAACATATTTTTTCCAACAAAATCATCATTATATTTGCACATGTTATGCATTATATAGTAATAACATATGCATTATAATAAAAGTACTATAAGTTTTCTCTAAAATAAAAGTAATATCATATATAATGCATGAATTAATACCGTATAATGATAGTAATACTGTTTTAAAATAAGAGTAATACCCTATTATAATGCAGCAAGATGTTTTTTAGGTATATAATGCATGTTTCATAGGTATATAATGCATGTCTTATGCATATAATGCATGTTTGTAAGATATATAATGCATGTCGAGGTTGAATATGCAAACAAAATCTTAAATAAGTACAAAATGACAAAAATACCCTATAATGCAGGTTTTTTTAGATAAAATGACCGAAAATTTTAGTAAAATCCTGAGAGTTCATTCATCAAAATCAATGGCGAGGATTGGTTCTTATTTCTTATGGTAAGAGTGGCTCTCACTGGATCACATCCCTATATATATATAGGGAGCGGATCTAGTGAAAAAATCATTAACGTGAGAAAGGGAGAAAGATGCTTGATTGTGTTTATGACATTGCTTGATTGTGTAGGTCGTTGCTTGATTACAATGCTGCTTGATTGTGTATTAGTTGTTTTTTGATTATTTTTTTGCTTGATTGTGTTTTAGTCATTGCTTGTTAGCATATCAACTATTGATTTTTTTTAGATATGATGGACATGATTCATTCTTTTCTCACACATGGAGATTTTTTCTCACATGATCTCTCATCTCTCTCTCTCTCTCTTTCTGTATATATATATATATATATATATAGAGAGAGAGAGAGAGAGTTGTAATCATATGTGAACCACCTCCCACATGAGAGATAAGACCGAATCTAATCCATTGATTATTAAATTTGAAGGGCCTTGATTAAATATCTGATTTTATTTTCTATATTTTATTTAGTTTTTTAATATTTTTGTCGGGTATTATGGGAATCGTATATTTCAGTTACCATAACAGTTCCTAATTTCTCTCCTACATGATTTATCATATCTTTTATATTTTTTATTCTTCTCCTACATGCTTTAGCATTTGATGAATTCAACCGCTGGCCTCTTCATCATTTTACGGGAGCAGGAGCAGAAAACTAGATTGTGCGGCCTCAATGCGTGAAGACGAACATCGCCGCAGGCATAGCAATTTTGCTAGGAGTGAAATTGATTATAGGATAATATATGAAGAAGAGAGAGACGATAATCCGGAAAAGCACGAAGATCAGTTTCTAGAGGAGATATTCAATTATCTCCATGAGATCAAGGCGAATCTTGCTTTCTCTAGGATGAGTGACTCTACTTGCAGGGTTGAAACCACATCGTGCCTCGCCCAATGGTGGATCGAAAACTTGGCTTCCTACACTTACAGAATATCCGATACCTTCAAGATCGGCAAGTAGAGTTACATTACATAAGCATGCATAGTTGCAGTAATATGATAATTTGAATTCACATAAAGAGTTTTGTTAATATTAGTTATTTTTCAAAAAAAATTCTATGTTGAATTATTGCAGATTTTACGCCTGTAAATGTGCAGTATAAAGATATAATAGTTGCAGTATTCAGATAATTTGAATTCACATAAAGAGTTTTTTTAATATTAATTATTTTTCAAATTTTTTTCTATTTCGAATTATTGCAGATTTTACGCCTGTAAATGTGTAGTATAATGATATAATAGTTGCAGTACTCTACTAATACCAATTCGCATAAAGAGTTTTTTAATATTAATTATTTACAAAACTTTCTCTATTTTGAATTATTGCAGATTTTAATTTTGAAATACTATAATTCAGAGAACCAATCCCATTAAATTAGGAAGCAAATATAATTTAATTTTTAAATGTAGCATTTTAGAAATCAAATTCAACAAAATTAGGGCTGAAAATCGTGCATATATAATTTTGATTTTAAAAAAATCACGTAATGCAACTTCTTCCTCTTAATATTGCAACTTTTATCTCTTAATACTGCAGTGAATTCTATAAAATTATGCAGTAAAATTGTTCCGACATCTTAGCAAATTAAATCGTGGGTAAGATATGGGGAAGTTAAAAGGTGCGTCACATTTACTAAAACACCCTTTTCTGCAACTTTTTTATTCTATTATTGCAGGGAATTTTTGCAGCTCAAAACTACATCTGGAGCGTCAA
>JAPKLW010000132.1:292966-324449 GCA_026898455.1 Plectranthus barbatus | reverse complement strand
TTTCCTAATATACCAATCATAATGCTTTTATGTATACAATTCCAACACTAACAAACACCCTGAATGTTCGCATCCCCAGCCTGAGCAACTTGCGGTAGAGGTTATGGTGTAGAAGGAGAGTGTAGATGAGCAAGCTACCGACCCAGTACAACCGGTGGAAGGTGCTGGAGAGAAGGGAGAAGAAGAGGCATCTGATAGTTTTGATGAAGTAGATGAAGAGATTAAGATGGAACGACCTCAACATGAGATTGAACAACCAGAAATAGATATTGAAGTTCATGTTGTGGAAGTTTTCTGGAGATAGCCAGGGAGGTCGCCGTGGAGATAGAGCAGGAGGTACAAGGAGGAGATGAGCGGGTGGCCTCCCCAATAAAACTGGCAGAGCAAGAGAAGGATAAAGATCCAGAGGCTTCTAAAGAGCTCGAAACTGAGAAGAAGCCTGAGCCTGAGGCAGAACAAGTGGTGGAGCAAAAGCAAGCACAGGAAAAGGAAAAAGGGCCTGAGGTCGAGCAAGAGGAGACCTATACTCAAACTGAGTCTAGCTTTAGCCTTAGTGTGCTCATGCTAAAGGTTCCCACAAAGGAGAGGAAAGAGATGATACTATGAGCATTAGTTCTGAAGACTCAAGGTTCTAAATCTCGTCTAACGACGATGATGTACATTGTCCTCGTCTGGATGAACAGTTCGATTAAAAGGACATGCATGGAGTCTGGAGGCGCCACTCTTAGGAATTTCAGAGGAGTATCTCGGCGTATCCTGTAGAGCTCGACCGATCTGGGCATTCTAGAGGAGAATCTTGGCCGATCCTGTGGAGCTTGACCGATCTGGCCTTTTTAGAGGGAAATCTCGGTCGAGCCAGATCCAGACCGGGCAATCCGGAATGTGTTTTTTGATAGTTTTTTAGTTTTGAGCTATCTCTAGCGATCCTTCTTCAGATCGGTCGATCCGGGGGTCTGAAAATTGAGTATAAAAGGTGGAAAAATGAAATTTTAAAGAGGAGATTTAGATTTTAGGATATAATTGACCCGTTACATTCAAGTATTACACTTCCCACTCATCTACAACCTTAACCAAGGTGGATTTAAAGCTAAATCAATTTGATTGGAAGATCAATGAAGACTAAGGAGGATATCAAGGCTTAAATCACCCAATTGGGGAAATTCTCTACCTTGATTTACTCTTGTAATGGATTTGTTTGCATTTTGTATTCAATCGAACCTCATCAAAAGTATGTGTAACTTAATCATTGAGGATATTGGTAGATTGAAGCTTTGAAATGTTTAATTGAGCTTGAATTGTATGTTTACTTCCATTCCTATGATTGCACTCACTTGAGCTTTTTCCTAAATTGCATAGTGTAGGCAGTAACCAACTATGTGTGCTTAGACACCGAAATTGCAGCAATTACTCAGATCTAGTTGTTGTGAGAATTGTAGATGCATATAGGTTTTCGAAGGTGAAAGATTTGACATAGAGCTTGAAATGGAGAATAGGCAAGATATGGGGAGGATAGACGGGCTTGAGAGGCAATTGGAAATGATGAGAGCTTTGATTAATGAACCGAATGAACCGAGAAGGCCACTTCAAAATCTCTTTAAGCCTCAAGGAGAGCAAGCTACCAGAGGTTTCCGATTGGGAGTGAATGCAACACAATTCGAGATTAAACCTCAACTTGTCCAAATGATTCAAAATCAATTTGGTGGCCATGCAATGGAGGATCCGAATGCTCACATTTCTAGGTTCCTCGAGATAACGGATAATATCCAGATAAACCAAGTGCCTCAAGATCACATTCTCTTGAGACTATTGTCATTCTCTTTGAGAGATGGAACAAGGCTTTGGTTCGAGGGCCTATACAAGTCCAACATTGCTTCATGGGATGAACTTCGGGAGAAGTTCTTGTTCAAATTTTTTCCTCCCAGCCTAACATTGAAAAGAAGAGCTAACATTACCTCCTTTGGGCAGCGGTATGATGAACTGCTATATGAGGCATGGGACCACTTTCGAGATCTTCTCTGAAGATGCCCGCGACACGGGTATCACAAAGTCCACAAATTTGCCAATTCTACGGGGGTCTCAACTACGAGACTAAGGTGATGATGGATGCTTCTTCGGGGGGTTTCTTCCTATATCAAGAGGAAGATAAAGTGTGGCGGATCATAGAAAAGATGGCAGAGAATAGCTACCAATGGCCAAGGGAGAGGAAAGATTATAGGCCGGGCAAGTTGGTGAATAAGATGAGAGAAAAAGAAGAGTTGAAGGAGCATATCGCCATAATGCGAATGAAGCTTGATGCATTAACTACCTCGGGGAGTATAAAGAATGATGTGATATTGATGAAGCAAGAGGAGGTCTACCCGGAGCATGTGAATTATCTCAACCAAGAAATGGGATTCAACAACAATAGAGCTCCATACAACCCACAGGGTAATATGTACTATCATCTCTTCAATCGTTTCCATCCCAATTTCTTTAACGCTAACAACAACAATGCCCTTAATCCTCCTATGCAATTGGAAAATGGGGAAAGTAGTAGCCAAGGTGGGTATGTTGGAGGAGGTAGTCGGTTTGGAAACCAAGAGGTGAGAAAGAATCCAAGTGAGGAGTTAGAAAAGAAATTTGAAAAATATGATGGTATGTTCGCTGAAATCTAATTGCAAATTTCATCAATTGCCAAGCAACTAAATGGGAAGCACCAAGCTGGAAAATTTCCGAGTGACTCGGAAGTCATATAAAAGAAGAGTTGCAATGTGGTCGATGGAGAGCAAATTCGAGATGAGACGATGTTGGTTATGACTCCAAAGCTTGAGAATGTGGAGTTGGAAGTTGAAGAAAAGGTTGTGAATGAAGTGGTGGTAAAGGAGTTGGAAATTGAAAAAGTTAAGGAAGAGAAAGAAGCCCATGGTAAAGAAGTAAACTTCTTTGATTATGTAAGAAAGAGCGATATTGAGATGCCTGATCACTGTAATTTCTACATATTAATTGCAAACACAGTGGCAGATAAATTTATAGATGTTAGGAAAATATTCCTTGATTTATATTGTAAATCCGTCTTTAGGATCAAATTGTAAAAGTTTTGTTGAATCAAAACTTAGTTTGTTTGGTCGATCATTGCTGAATTCTAGATAGTCTAGCAACTCTATGTGAAAGTCCTGTTTAGGAAATATTTGAGTTGTACGTGCTTGCGGAAGACTGCTGAAGGATTCAGCAGTTGAAACGAAGAATTTGGAATTTTGGATGCTAGGAACGTTTTCAGCAGTCAAGCCGATTGCTAGAGAATTCAGCAGACAAAAGTGGTTGCTAAGGAGATAGCAGTGAAAGTGCTAAGAAGAATGATTGCACTACTAAAGTGCTAGCAATCATATGCTGATAGAAGAGACTGCTAGGAGTATTTGTTCAGCAGTGAGCAATATCGCGATAGCAGAATGCTAAAAGAGTTAGCATTCACTATTCACTCAGGAGATTCCTAGAAGCGATAGCAATCAGGAAACAAGATATCAAGTGATAGCAGAATGCTGAAGGAGTCATCATTCACTATTACTTAGCAGATTGTTAGAAGATCTCAGCAATCAAAAGACTTAGCAGATTGCTAGAAGAGCTCAACTATGAAAAGACTTAGCAGAGTGTTCCCAGCATTCTCCAATAGAATACTAAGCAGGAGACATTCAGCAATACTTGCTTATACTACTGTTCTGACAGAAGGTACAACCAAAGGACGAATAGCCTTCCCGAAGTAGGTAAAAAGGCAGTGTACACACCGAAAATGAGGAAAAAGTAAGTAACTCTTTTGGACAAGGAGGACCGTTGTGTCCAACGGGTTTGGAGATATAAAAGAGAAGTCCAAACAAGAGAGAGACCCCCTTCACGACTACAACAATACAACTGCAAATTGCAAGATACCTTTTACAAAGCGAACAAAGCAAAAAGAGAGTGGTCAGTTGAGAGCTCCTTAAAGAGAAGAATACAAAGCTCTCAACAACCGCAGTGTCCCCCTCATTGAATATCTGACACTACATTGAAGAGATTCCTTGACTTTGGTCAAGAATCTAATCATTGGGATAACTTCTATCCTAGGAAGCATCCAGCAGTCACATCTCTGAAAAGAGATTGACTCCCACGGGCTGTTGCCAAAACAAGGAAAGTTCAGAAGGATCTATAAAGCTTCCATTGCAGTAAAGGCAAGTTTTACGAAAATGCGCCCTTGACTTAGCCGCTGCTGCCAACCGAGAAGATCCAAGTAACGGAGGATAGTCTTGTAGAGGCTGGCTCGAAAGCTCACCACCTGCTGCAGGAGATAGGCGATTCCTTGTACTTGACTATATCTTTTTAGTGAAATTCTCAGTGTTCGACTGAGGAGTGGACATAGATCTTTAAGGATCGAACCATTATACACCTTGTGTTCTTACTGTTTTATTGTTTCTACTATTTGATTTAAAACCTAGCAACAACAAGTTGCTAGAGTAAATCTCTGAAATAATCTAAACACCTACCTTCGAGCTTAAACATTTGGAAAAGAGACTAAGTGCAAGATAACTTCAATATTCCGCTGCATTTTCTAAGTAGCTTTAGGTCGCTTATCACGACTCTTATTAGGGACAACAATAGAGTACCCTAAGGTTGTCGAACCCAGAGGAATTGTGTAACGAAATTAGTTTATGTACTAGCCATAATCCTAAGATCTATTGTTTGAGTAACAGAAAATCAGAGGTTTTGTTTTGAAAAGTAAAGAAAACAGAACTGAAAATTAAAGGGTTTTGAATGCAGATTAAAGGGACACACACTCTAGGGCGAACTATCAATAAAACACATATAAATTAATTAACTTGCACTGGTGGGAAATCAATTATACTATAATTCCTTGTTCAGACAATTATACCCTAGGTTACTAGTATGTGGATGTTATATGCTTTAAAGGCCTCCAAAACACAATACTAATCAACCTTTCATAATTTCTCAGATTCCGTACAATTACTATCTTCCACTAGAACAAATTGTTAATTGTATTCAAATTCTTTTCCTGTTATTAGTTTTCTCCTTTCAGTCCTTCAATTTACAACTGTAAACCTAGAATTAATTCCATCGTTCGATCTGATAAATTCTAAATCCTAGCAATTCAAATAGGAATTCAAAACCAAGCAATTTAATGTGAATAAATTTAATATGCAACTGATTGATATTCATTGCTCGAGAACCCGTTGGGGTTTCTAGCCACTCATCGCATATAGAAAATCAAAACAAAACATATTATTAAAGTGCATAAAATAACTTATCAGAAAAAAAGGTTCGTGCTGGAAAATAAAGAGTGCTCAATGCTAAAAAATGATAAAAGATGTGCAGGGATTAATAAAACTTGAAAATAAGGCCTATTTATAGTTGTGGATGTGTATCCTATCAAGTTTAGGGCTGGAAATCCGATTAGATTCCAATTTATTCAATTTTTGCAAGATTTTCCTGAATTTTTATCGACGTGGTGTGGCGTAGGTCGATGTGCGTGCCTTCACCTCGGTCGAGGTCGACTTTCGCCTTCGTCGAAGTCCATCTGCGTGGTCTCACGGTTTTAGCCATAACTTTCACTCCCGTACTCCGATTGACCCGATTCTAGTTGCATTGGAAAGCTAACTCGAACCTCTATCCATTTGCATGTGTGAAGAAATTCTTCACGGCTATGCTTGCACGTCACTGCTTTTGGTATGGTTTTCATGTGAATTTAGCCTTAATCTTGCAAAAACGCACCATGACAAGCATAACACCACATATAATAGACTCATGCATGAATTATATATATAAACTTAAGAAAACTACATAAAATAGTAAAAAATAATGTAGATAAGTGAGTGAAATAATTAACTTATCAAACAATCAAAACTTTAACATTTGATTGTCCTCAATCAATAGGCAAGAAAAAAAATCAAAAAGTCATGTAATTAGAGTGCAATGACTCATAAAATTCATCACAATCAAGGATAAAAAATGCACTATCTACAAACAGTTTGAAAGAGACAGAAAATCCATTAATAGTGGAAGGACTCACAGAAAGTGTTTGGCTCAACTCACAAGTGTATAGGATAAAGATGAAGCACTCACACATGTATGAATGAATTTCTACCATAGGCTTGCGAAATTTCTAATATCTCCACTGCTAGGATGTGCACACAAATGTAGAATCAAAAAGGACTTTTATAAGGGTTGTAATGTAAGGCTTTTTGTGAAGGGTAGGAAAATTTGGCCAAGTGACTAAAATCAATTTAGTTGTACACCTCTACCAATCCAAACCACCATTTAAGTTCATTCACCCTTCTCCTCAAATATATCAACAAACACGCAATTTTTTTTCAAGCTCATATGAATCTCTTATGGCCTTTATAATAATGATTTTTTTCTATTTTAGAGAGCTTATGTGAATTCTAATTATATTATTTGAGCTTCTTTTCACAACTAATTTTTTTTTTACATGTCTTATCTCTAATTCACTTCCAATCCACCCTATACATACCACAACTCAAGACATGAGAGAGACAATACTTTCTTAATCTCATCGACAAGGAAAGAAGTTTGTAAAGGCTCAAAAGTGGCTAACTAGGGAAAATTTAATGTTGTTAAGGGACAATGTTTAGGGATTTGGGCTATCAAAGATGGCCTAAGATAATTTCCTAAACTTGTGCACACTTATAAAGTCACAACAAAGAAAGTAAGCAAGTTCTAGAGACATTGAAACACACATGAGAATCTCACATCAAACGAATTCAGGCTCAAGGCTCACACAAGGGTTATCAAATTTCTTCCACAATTAATTTTAATTCAACTCAATCAGCATGCAAGTATCAGTTTCAAATAAACCCTATCATGCGGTATTCTACATTCATAGCCATCTAATTACAATCCCAATCAATTCAACTCAACTATCAACCAATTCTAGTCTTAGTTCATGTTTGGGTTATCTCAAAATTCAAAAAATTTCCTCACAAAAATAGAATAAAAATTTTAAAATTTATGCATGCAAAAATTGAAATAATGATAGCAAATAAAAAGATAAAATATTCCTCTTTTGTCCATATCCCCCCAAACTTATTTCCAACTCCTGAGTGGAAAAAAGTTTGAGAATCAGACAAAGGGAAGGAATATGCCTGTCTGTTGATTTCAAACATCAACTTTTTATCACTGGAGGCTTCAGAACTCGCGCGGCGTGAATGTTGAGAGGCTGGCACTTTGCATCGACCGTCGCATGCTTGCTTTGGTCGATGGAAGACTTCTTGTAGACTCCTTCCACGGGTCGAATTATAACTTGCCGCTGGTCCGCTGGTCTTAACTTCGATCGATGCTAGGTTACATCGATCGAAGTCGAGCAATCCTCAATTTTTTTTTTGTTTTTTTTAAGCTGCAAAACAAAGTTAGTGCATAATGAATTTGAAAATAAAATAAAATAACTTGAAAAATGAATATTAAAATGGAAACATATTTAAAAGGTTGGGTTACCTCACAACAAGTGCTTTGTTTAACGTTGCAGCTCGATGATTCCTCATATCAGAACCATAGGGGTCGGGTCCAGACTCGCCGACCCTTGGCATCCACCATATAGACATTGATGTCCTTGATGATGGTTGTAAGCTCGGGTTGAGAAGGCTTAGTTGATGATTTCACCCCCTCGTTACCGCGCTCCAACTCTATTGTCGCGGCCTCTTCTTCCTCGTTCTCATCCCTTTCAGTGGGGGTGATCCGGTTGCACTCCGCCCTTCTCTTGCTTTTGTTGATCATGAAGGTGATCTTCTCATCTTTGGCTCGGAGTGTGATCTCACTGCCTCAGCAGTCAATGAGCGCAACACTAGTATCGAGAAACTCTCGCCCCAGTATCATGAGCATGTTCTCATCTTCTCTCATTTCGTGCACCACGAAATCTGCTGGGAAGATCAGATGACCCACTAGAATTAGCACATAATCCAGAATTCTCTTGGGATGGGTCAAGGACTGATCTGCCAGTTGCAGAGTGATTGTTGATGGCCTCATCTCTCCGATGTTGAGGCATTTGTATATCGAGTACCACATCAAATTGATACTGGACCCAGTATCACACAGTACTCGATGGAAAGTGTGGCCTCCAATCTCCACCGGGATAGAGAAGCATCCAACATTGCTTCTCTTGATGGGCATCTGCTTTTGAAGTAGCAGGCTGCATTGCGAAGGGATTTGTAAACTGAATCACTTAATCCGTTAACCGGGATGGATAACTAGAATATCAAAAATAAATTGTTATGCCTATGAGTAATCGTAGCATGATCCTATTGATTATGCATAAAGGGGGTTTTGTGGAATACCTGGATAGTAGAAACCTGAAGAACGAGTGCGCAGAGATTTGATCCTCGATCCTTTTTCTGCGCACCAAGATTTATTCCTAATAGATTAAGGAATTAAATCTTTGAAAATTAAAAGATAATATTCGAAAACAAAGAGAGATAGAAGAAAGAACACGATCCTCTTTATCTAATCTTTTGATCTGTATCCCAACTCTTATCCAAATATCTGGTGAAGATCCCAATAGGATTCCTAGCCCGGTTGAGAAGCAGAATTTCCTCATCTTTCTCAGATCTTAGTCGATCACCATAACTCCCAAAATACTGGTTTTCGGTGTTACAAAATATGATTATGTGGTATATTATGTATTTTGATCTGAGAACCTGAGGCCTATTTATAGGAAAATACTGAACTTCTATTGGGCCTGAGTTTTCATGGGCCAGACCAGAGACCACAATGCAAATAGCAAATAAGGCCTATCAATTAATTAATTCTCATATTCAACCCAGAAAATAATTAATTAATTAATATTTATTCATCCACCAGAGAATCAATACTGTCCTACCTATTTGCTACCACGTTTTGAGGTACGGGTTGCATGGGCTCGGTATATCCCCACATTTAAGGTTACTGAAATTCGTTAATTAATTTAAGCTCTGACAAGCCATTTGACTAATTAACATCTTATATTCCTGAGTCAATCCACTCAAACCTTTTCACTTATGCTTGAACTTAATCAACTTGTAGGACTTTAGCATAACGAACCTTTTGAGCTGCTCAGGGAATGTCACCATCCTATACTGGATTTGGTTACCTAGTTCCAGTACCAGCCAGTAATAAAAAAATTGCTCTCATCCATGACAAAGATATACAAGCTCAACTAGAGCTTTTCATTACAACTCAAAGTGATACACAATCTGTGTATACTTCTGTACCTTCATATAGGTTTAGGATCTCATCAAACCATCGAGATTCATATTCTTTTAATGTCAGATAAAAGAATCGATCTCGACTTTGGTCCTTATCAATGTGTTCCCCACAGCAACATACCAAGCCATCCAAGATAAGATGTTTATTACTACGTATGCTACAGCCTATACCGACAATTTATCCTGGAAATGTCTCAGCTGTGATAACCAATTATATCTCGCTAGGTCAAACGATTCATACGATCTGTGTGATCACCCTATCAACAAGATAAGAGGATAATTGCATTTGCGACACATGTTAGTTAATTCAGACAGGAGATGAACATACAACATTTGTGATTCCCAATATATTAATAAATCGACCTTGTACATAATATACCAATCATAATGCTTTGAGTATATAAATCCATCAATCTCCCACTTATACTCAAAGCATTATATAGATGCTTTCCAGAGTATAACGCGTCTAAACTAATCTTGCTATTAAATCAATCTTTCTATGTGGCCACCTTTATCGTTGGCCCGAGGTTACGTAGATGCATCTCGTAGACCATCTGAGGTAGAGCTTTTGTGAATGGATCTACTAGGTTATCTTTTGTATCAATCTTCTCTACTAGCACATCACCCCTTGCTACAATTTCTCGTATAATATGGTGCTTCCTTTCAATGTGTTTTGTCGCTCTGTCAGTTCGTGGTTCCTTTAAATTTGCCACAACTCCCGAATTATTACAATATATCGTGATACTCTTGGGAAGCTTAGGAATCACGTCCAACTCCAGAAGGAAGTTTCGAAATCATACTGCTTCTTTTGAAGCTTCAGAAGCTGCCACTTATTCTACTTCTATGGTGCATTCAGCAATGCACTTCTGCTTTGCACTCCTCCGTGATATGGCCCCACCTCCCAACGTAAACACATAGCCGAAGGTGGACTTCTTTTCGTCTCGGTCTGCCTAGAAATCCGAATTCGTATAACCCATAGGGCATAACTCCTCACACTGATAGATGAGACAATAGTCTCTAGTCCTTTTCAAGTATTTTAGTATGTGCTTTACCGCGGTCCAATGCGCCTGTCCAGGGTTAGACTGATATCTTGCTACCATGCCTACAAAAAAGCAGATATATGGCCTCGTGCATAGCATTGCATACATGAGACTCCCTACGGCCCATGCATACGGCACATTGCTCATCTCATCTTTCTCCTTTTGTGTCCCCGGATACTGATCCTTGAAAAGATGTACGCCATGTCTGAAGGGTAACAGACCTTTCTTGGCAGTTTGCATGCTGAAACGGGCAATCACAGTATCCACATATGACGCTTGAGACAAGACCAGCATCCTTTTCTTGCGCTCCCGCAATACTTTTACCCCTAGGTTGTATCTTAACTCCCCAAGGTCCTTCATATGAAACTGTTCGGATAACCACCCCTTTGTGCCCGACAATACTTCCACATTATCGTCAATTAAGAGAATATCCTCTACATAAAGTGCAAGGAACACCACGCTTCCGCTGACACATAGACGGTACATGCAAATCTCGTTTGAACATTGTGAAAATCCATAGAATTTAATCACTTCATCAAAACATAGATTCCATGACCGTGAAGCTTGCATAAGTCCATACAGCGACTTCTTGAGCTTCTAGACCAAATGTTCTTCACCCTTTTGCACATAACCTTATGGCTGTTGCATATAGATGTCCCGACCTTCTACAAGGTACCCATTTAGAAATGCAATTTTGAGTCGTGTTAGTAGATGGCACAATACTCGGTAGTCCCATACCTTGCATTGATGGCAGTGTTGGTTTTGCCTCACCTATCACAGATGGATTTACTAATACACTGGGCTTTCGTTATGGAATCCCTTCCTTATCCCCAAGCTCGTGGAGGATAATTTCACTCTTGGATCTGTGGTTTCTTACATATTCATCATCTAAGAATCTTGCGTTGGTACTGACAACCACTTTATGATTCTCTGGACAATAAAAGTAACCACCTTTCGCTTGCCTGGGATATCCTACAAACAACATCAACTTACACCTACTTTCTAATTTATCAGGTTCCTTTGTTAGCACATATGATGGACAACCCCAAACCCTCACTCTGTTTAAACTTGGCTTTCACCCATACCAGAGTTCCAGAGGAATTTTAGGAATAGATTTAGAAGGTACGAGGTTAAGCAAATAGGCCGTTGTCTCCAAGGCATATCCCCAAAACGAAATCGGCAAGCCTGCATAACTCATCATTTACCTGACCATTTCAAAAAGAGTCATATTTCTCCTTTCTGCTACACCATTTTGTTGAGGGGTTCCTGGTGCAGTCCACTGGGATGTAATCTCGTTATCTGACAGGTACTTCAAGAACTCGTTACTGAGGTATTCTCCACCACGATCCGATCGTAGTGTTTTGATAGTCTATCCTAGCATCTTTTCTATCTCAGTCTTAAACTCCTTGAATTTCTCAAAGCACTCAGACTTGTGGCGAAGCAAATAGGCATGTCCAAATCTTGAGTAATCGTTGATGAATGTGGCGAAGTACTCATAATCTCCACGAGCTTGCATGGATATTGGTCCACAAGAGCCAGAGTGGATCAATTCTAACACATCCATTGCTCGAGATTGACTTGCTTTAAATGACCTGGTCGTCCTCTTTCCCTCTATACAGGATTCACAGATTTGATGCGGTACCACTTGGAAAGATTCCAAGAGCCCATCGCATGCTAATCTTTTAATCCTCTTTAGATTGATGTGACCTAGTCTCAAGTGCCAGAGATATGTTTCATCCTCATCGAAAGAAAACTTTCTCTTTAAATGATTAATATTAGTGGATTAGTTTGCAACATTCACAGAAGATTTATGCATACAATTAATGATATAGAGAGAATCAATCAGTTTTTCATGACAGATAGCACTGTTATTCCCAATGATAGAAACTCCACAAAAAATAATAACTAAAAATCTATCATTAAACAACTTAGAAACAGAAATCTAGTTCCGCCGAAAAACAGACACATATAAAACATCTCTCAAAATCAAAACATTGTTTTCAAAGCATAAAGTAAAATCTCCAATGGCTACTGCTGAGACTCGCTCTCCGCTGCCCATTGAGATGGTAATCTCGTCATGCATCAGCTGCCTCATCGGCCTGAACCCCTGCAAAGTATAACAAACATGATCAGTAGCTCCAGAATCCACTACCCAAGAATGGGTAGAAACTGATGCTAAACATGTTTCCATTATAAATACACATTACGTACCTTGTCTACCCGTGCTAGGCACTAGACAATCTACATCACTTCGCTTGTGTTTGCATGGTCTGGTGATGACTTCTGCCAGATCAATTTCATCTAATATTTTAAGCATTTGTTTTGCTTCAGCAACTGCCTTGTCAAGAGCTGACAAAGTTGGAGCAAACTCAAATGAAATCATGTCAGATTCCACTCGCAACAGGGCCTTGAGTAACTCATGAAGAGGAAACTCACGCTTGACACCGAGAGTTTGATGAGATCATTATAAGAATTAGATAAAGAGTGTAGAACAATGATTAATTTCTGTCCGCTTATTAATTCGTCCACCTCTCTTTCTATACTTTCTCATGATTCTCATTATACTGATGAAGTGCATAGCCAATGAACTCCCTTCAATCATTTTCTTGCAGACAGGTCCTCCACAAGATTATAACTGACAGTTCGTCTCACTTTCCCATTTACTTTCACAAGGTCTCTCCATATCTCAACAGCAGTACGATATTTCTTGTACTTGAGCCTTAATTCTCTAGAAAGATTGTTCATGATGAAAAAGTAGGCAAAATCATCAGAAGCTTTCCATCTGTCATAGAACTTTCGCTCTTAACCAGTACATTGCAAATACTGAGGAGACAATGGGTCCATGTAAGGCACATAGACATGTTTTGCAGTACAGAGTATTTCCATGAAGCAAAACATCCATTCAGGAAAATTTGGACTAGGTAAGGGGTTCGATATTAATAGGTTAATTACATGAGCAGTAGACATGTCTGAAAACAATTAATTAAAGCATTAATTAAAACATAGTCACAAACAATTGAAACAATTAAATATTGAAACCTTATGATAAAACAATATTAATGTTTCCTCCAATTTGCCTAAGTATTACTATTGCAAGCCACACATGTGGACGTTTACAACAAAACACTTAACCAGACTGCATCTTTCAATTCCAGTCCTTTAATTCCAATCCATGTCAGGGTTCCTTAGACAAATGGAATTAATAATTGGAGAGTAACTTAAGACCATATTATCCTACTGAGCAGGAACATCACAAATGATTTATATTCTGGACAATATCTAAGCTAGCTTACCACCAAAGCCAACCCTCCCATATAAGGATCTATCATAATACACTTGATCTCTTATAATAAGGCTGTCTCATTTAATTCATTCCCTAGAGAACTTATGAAAACTCCATACGCAAGCTACAGATGTAGACATTTACGCATCAGCTCCCACTTCTCACATGAATTAGATGTTTGTTTTAAGAAATCTTATCTATTAGAACTTATGAATAATAAATTATGTAAGCTACACATGTAGACATTTACCTAATAAATTACCCACTTTCAATAAAGGATCGCTTTGTGGAGGTCTTATTAAATGTGCTTAGTAATTTTAAATTCATAATTTTCAATTGCACAGGTTATTTTTTGTAGCCATAATTATAACATTGCTAAAATTCTATGATGCCATGCATGAACCCCAAATTTATAGTTATAATTAATTACATAAAATTAATCACATAAGCATGCATTTAAAAGCTTTAAATAAAAGCTATAAACGTGCTCCTATTATCTACAACATGGTTGTATGCTGCGCAATTAATGTAAACACATATATCATGCGATGAAAACTAATAAAGCAAATAAAAAATGTCCTCGTGGCCACACGATACGAAATTAAGATATAATCCTATCTATTACAATTTGAAATTATTTCACATATCTTCCACTGGGCTCCCACTACATGGACTGTGATTTGATTTTATTTTCTGAAACTGGGCCTCCAAGATATGATCCATCAAAAAATTTGACGATTGGGCCAGTTAACCAGATCGCGGGCCTGGGCACACATTGCCAACCCGCTATCCCACGAGAACTTGTCCCGATAAGCCACCACCAGCGAATCACCGCCGCCACTGTAGGCCTGCCGAAATTGTGCAGTAGCCATGCGTGCATGTTGCATGGCAGCTGCCCACCAAACCGGCACCCCAGCCATCGCCTCGTTCGCCTACCGCTGCCCCAGCCTGCGCCGCCGTCGCCCCACGCCAGCTGTCTCTTCTCCACTATTGGCTGCCCGCAACTCGCCGGAGAAAACACACAGGGAGCATAGCGCGAGAATTGCACGCGCAGCACGCAAACCCTAGGGTTTGTGTTGCTGCCGCGCGCGAACCATTGCCGTCGTGCCGCCCCCAGCCCACGTCCCATCGCCCGGAGCCGCTGCGCCTCACCACCTGCCACCGCCGATGCCTTCCGAGGTGAGCCGCTGCGCCTCACCACCTGCTGTGCACGGAGCTGGACACAAACGCCGCACACGTATCTCTCGCACCCCGGCCGCTTCATGCTGCCATCCCGGCCTCCACCCCTTGTCGTGCCGTCGTCACAGTGGCCCACCGCACCTGCCTGGCTGGCTGTGGTCGTGCGGCTGCTGCTCGTTGTGCGCGCACACGCTGCCCGCTGGAAACCCTATGGTTTTGCAGCGGCTATGCCGCTGCTGTGCCCGTTCTATGTACGACCACCGTGCAGGGCCTGCAGCCGTGCCGGTGCTGTCATACATCGTGTGCGGCCCTTTGTTCTTCGTGTTCTTCACGTTCTTCGTGTTCTTCATTCTTCGTTTTACATATTTAATTTAAAAATGAAAATTACCGGGAAATAACATCCAAATACAATTTTGAATTTAATTCTAACCACGGATTTATCTCGTGGGTGAAAAACGAATACTTATAATAGTATGGATTCACCCGAGAACCACGAGGAACAAAAACACAAAGCATACAATCTATAACCCATTCATGCATTCGTTAAATAATAATTATCATGCAAATCATAGGCAATATTTACTTTTCCTGACAGAGCCAATTAATCAACCTTGTTCTGATACCAATTGAACGAATTTGTGAACTGAAACTCTTAATCCGTTAGCCGGGATCGTTAACTGGAATATTAAAAACAAATTTCTATGCCTATGATTAACCCTAGCATGCTCCTATTGATTATACATAAAGGGGTTATGCAAAATACCTGGATTGTAGATACCTGAAGAACGAGTGCGCAGAGATTTTATCACCAAGATTAATTCCTAACAGATTAAGAAATTAAATCTTTGAAAATTAAAAGATAATTTTCGAAAACAAAGAAAGAGAGAAGAAAGAACACTATCCATCTGATTTGATCTTCTGATCTATATCCCAACTCCAATCCGAATATATGGTGAAGATTCCCTTCGGATTCCTTGCCCGGTTGAGAAAAAGAATTTCCTCCTTGTTCTCAGATCTTAGTCGATCATCACATGTCCCGAAATACTGGTTTGTTGTGTTGCGTCATATGACCTTGTGTTGTATTATGTATTTTGATCTGAGAACCTGATGCTTATTTATAGGAAAATACTGGACATCTATTGGGTCCGAGTTTTCATGCGCCAGACCATGGACCAGAATGAAAATAGCAAATAAGGCCTGTCAATTAAGTAATTCCCATATTCAACCCAGAATATAATTAATTAATTAATATTGATTCATTCCACCAGAGAATCAATATTGTTCTACCTATTTGCTACCACGTTTTGAGGTACGGGTTGCATGGGCTCGGTATATCCCCACATTTAAGGTTACAAACATTCATTAATTAATTTAAACTCTGACAAGCAATTTAATTAATTAACATCTTATATTCCTTAGTCAATCCACTCAAACCTTTTCACTTATGCTTAAACTAAATCAACATGCAAGACTTTAGCATAACGAACCTTTTGAGATGCTCAGGAAATGTCACCATTCTATACAGGATGTGGTCACCTAGTTCCTGTACCAGATAGTCATACAAAAATTGCTATCACCCAAGACAAAGATATACAAGCTCAACTAGAGCCTTTCATCGCAACTCAAAGTGATACACAATCTGTGTATACTTCTGTACTTTCATATAGGTTTAGGATCTCATCTAGCCATAGAGATCTAGATTCTTTTAATGTCAGATAAAAGAATCGATATCGAATTAGGTCCTTATCATTGTGTGCCGCACACTAGCATAGCAAACCATCCAAGATAAGATGCTTATTACTGTGGATGTTGTAGCCTACACCGACAATTTATCCTGGAACTGTCCCAGCTGTGATAAGCATTTATATTTCGCTAGGCAAACGATCCACACGATCTTCCGTGATCTACTACAAACCATATGATCTCTCTATCGACAAGATAAGAGGATAGTTGTGTTTGCGACACATGTTTTTTTATTCAGACAGGAGATGAACATACAACATTTATGATTCCCTGTATATTAACCAATCGACCTTGTACATAATATACCAATCATAATGCTTTCAGTATATAAATCCATCACACTGCTCATGGACCTTCACAATCTCGTTCTCCACAAACTGCTTATTTCCACTCATCAGCTTTCTGAGGTACTTCATGTACCCCGGGATATCCTTCAATGCCTCACTCAATGGAATATTGATGTTGACCTTCCTCAAATTCTCCACAAATCAGAGAACTTGGAGTCCTCCTTTGATTTGCGAGCCGCTTTGGGAATGGCATAGGCGGGATTGGATCATCAGATTTCACCAAAATTTTACCCGAGGTGGGCCTCGACTTTGATTGACGCCCCTATCCGTCGATCGACCTCGAATTCTGCACACATTAATTGATATCAGCTACATCGATCGATCCCGAGCCTTATTCATCGCTCGAGTTTCCTCCATCCTCCTTTACTCCGATCGATGTGGGACTTGCGTCGATCAAAGTCGAGCCTCCTGTGGCACAATTTTGTGCCTCCTCAGATTCAGACTCATCACGAACCATCTCGGGACCTTTGTAACTCATCTCCTATTTTAGTGTAACAGCCTTGCAATCTTTTTGAACCATTGGGTTCACCTCAGTTGTGCTTGGCAGTTGCCCTTTCTTGTGTTGCGCGACAATAGTGTTAGCGACCTGGTTGACCCGCATCTCGATCATCTGTAGGTGTTTTCCCATTTGGTCAACCTTAGTGTGTATTCTAGCCACCTTCTATTCCAGCTTTCCGAACCGCTGGTCTGAGGCCTTGATGATTTTGGCCAATAGATCATCGAAGCTATCCTTCATTTTCTCCACCACTTCTCCGTTCTGAACTTCAAATTTTGGTGGTGGTAGTGCGGCTGCCTCAGGGTGAGAGTAGGAGAAACCATGGTGGTTCCTCAGCGGATATTGATATCCCCTATTCATTTGCTGGTTCTGGTGGGGGTATCCTCCCCTGTTCATATAATTTACCTCCACGGAGGCTTCGGGTTGCACATGTGCAACCGCAGCTATAGAAGCTCCCGCAGACAACTTATCCATCTCCTCTCTCATCTTCTCAACCTCAGTCTTAAGAGGATCTTCAGTCTCGATCTTATCCACAACCTTAATTAGAGGCCTCCTCAGGTTCGCCCACTTCTGGTTGTGCAGCACCATTTTCTTAAAAAGCTTCAGAGCTTTTATAGCGGACTTGCTCATAATGCCCCCCCAGCTTCGTTGTACACGGACTCTTGAGTCCTTTCAGTCATGCCCCAGTAGAAAATGTGAGCCTGCTCTTCAGTATCGACTCCATGGCTGGGACAGCTCATGAGCATTTCATTAAACCTTCTCCAGGCCTCAAACAGTGACACATCCACCCTCTGATGGAATTCTAGAATGTCCATTTTCCTCTGAATGATAACGGAAAGTGGGAAGGAGTTTGAGAGGAACTCAGCTTGCAGTTCCTCCCAAGTCCGAATCTTACTGCAGTCTAATCCGGCTAGCCATACTCAGGCTTGATCCCTCAGTGAAAATGGGAATAGCCTCTATCAGATCACATCCTTTCCGACACCGATCTTCTTGATGGTGTCACTAACCTCCACAAAAATCCTCAGATGCGTGTAGGGGTCCTTTGTGGCTCTGCCTCTAAATTGGTTTTGCTGAACCTTCTGAATCAACCCGGTTTTTAGTTCAAAATTATATGCATCGATGCCAATAATAAATCCCTCACTGTCGGGCTGCGGCATGTACTTTCTCCCCATAGCATTCGAATCCTCATCATCCGAATCATCTAGTCGCTGCCTCTCTCTTTCTTGCCTTCTTCGTACAGCTTCTCGTTCAATCTCTCATTCAACTGTCAACTGTTGAACTGTCTCTCGCATCTGGTGCATCTCCTGAATGAGAATCAGAGCATCCCCCATTGTAATTTGTCCATTAGTGTCCTCCAAGGGGTATATTCTGGTCAACCTCCTATGGGTTTTGATCTTCTAGTGGATTCATCTTTTCCTTCCGATTTTTCTTCGTGCAAGTGGTTCCTTTCTCAGGGTTGAAGGCTTCAAGCTGCTTTCCTCGAGACCTATTGTTTGAGCAACCCCTAAAACAGAAATTAGGCAAAAATCAGCTCAGCATCGACCGACATGGGCGGGCGTCGATCGACATTCGTAACTTCTCGACATCGATTGATGTGTGGGGGCTCCGATCCAAGTCGAGACAAAACATGCACACACGCACACGAAAATAAAGTAAAAATATAAACTTAATCCAACTAATCATAGAATAAACTAATAACAAAATAATATCTAACAATTCCCCAGCAACGACGCCAATTTGATCACTGTAATTTCCAAAGATGAATTGAAGACACAGTGGCAAATAAATTTATAGAGTAACCTAAGGTTGTTGAACCCAGAGGAATTGTGTAACGAAATTACTCTATGTACTAGCTATAATCCTAAGATCTATTGTTTGAGTAACAGAAAATCAGGGGTTTCGTTTTGAAAAGAAAAGAAAATAGAACTGAAAATTAAAGGGTTTTGAATGCAGATTAATGGGACACACACTCTAGGGCAAACTATCAATAAAAACACATATAAATTAATTAACTTGCACTGGTGGGAAATCAATTATACTATAATTCCTTGTTCAGACAATTATAGCCTAGGTTACTAGTATGTGGATGTTATATGCTTTAAAGGCCTCAAAAACACAATTCTAATCAACCTTTCATAATTCCTCAGATTGCGTACACATACTAATTTCCTCTAGAACAGATTGTTAATTGTATTCAAGTTCTTACTGTTTGATTGTTTCTACTATTGGATTTAAAACCTAGCAACATCAAGTTGCTAGAGTATATCTCTGAAACAATCTTAACACCTACCTTCAAGCTTAAACATTTGGAAAAGAGACTAAGTGCAAGAAAACTTCAATATTCCGCTGCATTTGCTAAGTAGCTTAAGGTCGCTTATCACGACTCTTATTAGGGACCAACAATAGAGTACCCTAAGGTTGTCGAACCCAAAGGAATTGTGTAATGAAATTAGTCTATGTACTAGCCATAATCCTAAGATCTATTGTTTGAGTAACAGAAAATCAGAGGTTTTGTTTTGAAAAGTAAAGAAAATAGAACTGAAAATTAAAGGGTTTTTGAATGCAGATTAAAGGGACACAAACTCTAGGGCAAATTATCAATCAAAACACATATCAATTAATTAACTGGCAGTGCTGGGAAATCAATTATACTATAATTCCTTGTTCAAAAAATTATAGCCTAGGTTACTAGTATGTGGATGTATATGCTTTAACGGCCTTAAAAACAAAATACTAATAAACCTTTCATAATTCCTTAGATTCCCTACAGTTACTATCTTCCTCTAGGAGATTGTTAATTGTATTCAAATTCTTTTCCTGTTGTTAATTCTCACCTTTCAGTCCTTCAATTAACAACTGTAAACCTAGAATTATTTCAAGCTTTCGATCTGATTAATTCTAAGTCCTAGCAATTCAAACAGGAATTCAAAACCAAGCAATTCAATGTTAATCAATTAAATATGTAACTGATTGATATTCATTGCCCTAGAACCCGCTAGGGTTTCTAGCCACTCATCGCAAATAGAAAAACAAAGCAAAATATATTATTAAAGTGCAGAAAATAATTTACGAGAAAATAAAGGTTCGTGCTGGAAAATAATATGTGCTCAATGCCAAAGAATGATAAAAGATGTGCAGAGATGAATAAAACTCAAAAATAAGGCTTATTTATAGTTGTGGATGTGTATCCTATCAAGTCTAGGGCTGGAAATCCGATTTGATTCGAATTTAATCAATTTTTGCCAGATTTGCCCACATTTTGACGAGGTGGAGTGGCGTCGGTCGACGAGCATGTCTTCACGTTGGTGGAGGTTGACTTTTGCCTTGGTCGAAGTCGATCTGCACAGTCTCACAATTTTGGCATAACTTTCACTCCCAAACTCCTATTGACCCAATTCTAGTTGTGTTGGAAAGATAACTCGAAGATCTATCCATTGCCATGCGCCAATAGCCCAAATTCTTTGCATATCACTGCTTTCAGAATGATTTTCTAGTGAATTTAGACTTAATCTTGCAAAAATGCACCATGACAAGCATAAAACCACATATAATAGACTCATGCATGAAATACATATTTAAACCTAAGAATACTACATAAAAGAGTAGAAAATTATATGGATAAATGAGTGAAATAATGAACTTATCAATGCTGAATCTGGAGGAAATCCAACGAGTTCCATTACTTGATGAGTTCATAGAAAAGGAATTGAAACTGGGTGGTGATTCATTTAAGTTTGGAATAGTTGAAGATGAGTTGAGAAGTGAAAGTGAGGATCAAGGAGAGAAGAAAGTGGCTAACTAGAAAGCGGATCCGGGAAGTTTTATCATAAGTTGCAAGATTGGGGATACATATGTTGAGAAGGTCGTGTGTGATTCCGGGGCTAGTGTAAATGTGATGTCTTGGAGCTTATACAAAGAATTGGAAATTGGAGATTTGAAACCCACAAGCCAAGTCCTTCAAATGGATAATCATGCCTTGTTTTTCCCAAGGGGGGTTTTTGAGGATGTGCATGTGCAGGTTTTGAACTTCACCGTCCCGGGAAATTTTTTTGTAGTTGATATGAAGATCAAGGGGGGTATTCATCTAATTTTCGAAAGGACATTCTTACACACGGTCGATGAATTGTTTAACATGAAGAGTGGTGAGCTTACTTTCCGATGTTGTGAAAAAGTGGTTGTATTTTCATTACCTCCAAAAAGCATGGATGACAAAAGTGATGAAAGTCTAGTGGAACTTGAAAAGGGTGTTCAAAAGAAAAGATTGAAGGAAGTTGATGACTCTAGATGGGATGCTATGGATGAAAGCAAGGAGGAAGAACATGATCCGGGGGATTATTTTGAGCAAGACCGAGGAAGAGTTAAGAAACTCGAGTTGAAGATGGTCAACCTCGAAGTGCACGAAGGAAGTTGAATTTTTCGGATGAGCAATGACATTTGGAGCAAGGTATGTGCTCCGGTTCTTCCCCATTTGATCATGATTGATGAGCTCGAGGTAAGAAGTCAAGCTATTGACTATAAAGAAGTGTTTGTTGGGAGGCAACCCAATGTTTAATTATTTTGGTAATTTTGGTTTTTGGAATAAATGTTTAGGTTTTTTAGTTTAATTGATTTTGTTTATATTGATGGTATTGGATATAGGATGGTTGATCCGTGGATGTTTTGCAAACTTATATGCTTTTGTTGATGAGACTTAAGATTTTGGGAGGTGCAAACTCAAAATGGTGCTGACAATTTGAAGAAAGAATGAACGAATGTTGCAAAACAGAGGGAAATCTGGCCCGGGACCATTTTAGATTACCGTGGCTCAGGCAGGATTGGCCGATCTCAACCTTTGCTGTGTGAGATCGGCCGAGCTAAAAAAAAATTCAAAATTTTGCGGGTTAGACCATCAAATCGACCGATCCTGTGCAAGATTAGCCGATCTGGATCGAGCAGTCCCGCTGGTGGCAGACAGACCCTCAGATCGACCGATCCGTCCTTGGATCGGTTGATCCTGGTGCATTTTTAAAACAAAAATTAGGGTCCATTTTGCCCCATCTTGGTTTCTGTCAAAATTTCACTCTCCCAATTTTCTCAATTGCTTAATTACACTGCTTTGAGTGGTTCTCACCCTCTGATTTTATCTATGGCTAGTAAGAGAGCACGGGGGAGTTCTTCTTCTTCTATTAGTCGCCCACGAGGATTCGATAAGGAAGAGTTCCAGAGATACAAGAATTTGGCGGAAAAATAAGTCGTGGGGACTAAGAATCTGTGCAAGGAGACCTTGAAGGAGTTGGGATTGAAGGATGATGTGTGGAGTCTCCTCACTAGCATCGGATGGAAAAAGTTGTTCACTGGAAATCGGCCGGCCTACATGGAGTTGACGAAGGAGTTCTAGGCCTCTGTCACGGTTATGAAAGGTCCTAACAACAACCATCTCTCAATGAAATTCAAGGTGAGAGGTAAGGAATTCTTTTGACATATGCATGAACTTGATGAAATCTTTAGATGCGATGATAACTCTATGTTTGTGCCATAAGAACTCAATCTTGCTGAATTTTGGGGGTCTATATCTGGAATGAAATTTGAGAGGTCCTTCAATATTAAGTCTTGTAGAGCTTCGGCGATTAGGAATCCTGTTATTTGATACATTCATAAGTTGGTTGGTGGATCGGTGTGTACCCGCTATGTGTCTAGCAATATTATTTTGTCTGAGCTATATATGTTGTATGTTATTTTGAATGGGAAGAAATTTTCCTTGGGGGCGATGTTGATGGAAGGATGGAATTGGGTGTCAAATTTGAAGTTTCCATCTGTTAGTGATGGTTTAATTACCCTTGTTTTGGTGGCTATGGAAGTTCATTTATCGGGTACATTTGCTCCTGCTTTATTCCTTGATAATGCTTCGCTTGTGGCTGGCAAGTTTTTCATCCCAGGTGGGCGTGGTGATATGTATTATAAATTTAGGAAATTTACTATGGATTTGTCTTGTGTCGATTACACCACCGTGTCTGATTTGGAGGATAGGTCCAATTGGTTATTGGACACTGAGGACCACAAGGAGGTTGTGGGTATTTTGTCTCAGGAGGGCATCTTCACGATTTTAAGTCATTTGCCCGAGGAGCAGCAGCCCGGAGGATGAGGGGCTGGATCTAGTACTTATCCACCGCCGCCGCCTGTGGAAGAGTGGCAGCAGAGATGTTCTCTATGATGCAGCGAGTGACTGATTCCATTAACTCTTTATATGTGTCTATGCAAGGTTTAGATGTTCGGATGACCGCGTTGCACAGTGATTTATTAGCTTTTCATGAGAGATATAATGCTAACCTGGTTGCCACTACTACTATATTTGATTTGATTTGCAGCGCCACCTTCCGGTGCCACACCGTCGTTGATGTGACCGATCACCGCAGGATAGAGAGGAGTGACGAGCACCGTCCACCTTTTTACAAACTTAGTCTCACTTGACTAAGTTTTGGGGGATGTGCCGGTAGCCGGTGCCTCGGTTTATTCTTCTCCCTCTCTCCTATCTTTATCTTGCATTTAGTTTAGTTGTTGGATATTTCTCCTTAATTGGATTTGATATGGTTGTACTAATATTGATATTTTACCTTGGATTTGGATTTTAATGTGGATTTAGTTCTTTTGGATTGTTTGAATGGATGTTTGGAATTTTTGAGTGGGCATGTGATTATATTTCTTATCTTGATGGGTTTGTGGATGTGATGAATGGAATGGTTTGAATGGTGGTGCTTGTGGAGTAATGTTTTATTGCATTTAGATGTTGGTTTGTGGAATGTTGGTGGAAATAAGATTTGAATGAAGTGAATTATGCTAAAAAAAATTGGTGGTGTTTGTGTTGATGTTGAGTAGGTACATAAGGCAATGGGAGGAGTTGTTCGATCACGGATACCGATGGGTAACGCATTTTATCGTTCTCCTTGCCATTTAGTTTGTGTTTGCATGTTAGTTGATTGTTTTAGGTTGTGTGATTGTGTGTGTGTGATGAACCCAAACGAGACTTGAGATTTACTCATGATTCACTAATAGAGTTTGAAGTTTACCTTAACCAATTATAGGGCAGAATCATTGATGTCGAAGCATGCCAAGGTTAAGTTTTTCAATTGCCTGAGAGTGGTTAATATTTTAGACTTAACGAAAAGCCGTGAGAATTGACCCATTATATTATCATATCTTCAGTCGTGAGATGCGAGTTTAAAAGTGAAAGATCTAGAACTTGCATTTGTTCTCGATCTATTTAGCATGAGCATGTAACTAGAAAATGATATTAGGCCATCAATTCTTAGATCTACCTTGCACATCGGGAGTATAAGGTGGAGTTATTTAATCATTATTTGCCTTTCTTTGTTCCCCGCGATTGAGCTTTATTGGAGAATATTCTTTGATAAGATTAGGAAAATGTTTGGGGGCTAAGAGTTTGAGCATGAATACCGTGTTATGAGAATGGGACGGGAATTGTGTTATGGTTGTCAGTTGAATCCCAACGAATGAGGCTACATTGAAATAAGTGAGTTGGAAATGAAAAGAGGAAAAGGTGCAAAGTCATAAAATGAGCACCTACAAAAAAAAAATTGTGGATTATGAAAAGGAAAAAGAAAAAGAGAAGAAATGTTGAGAAAGATAAAAAAGAGATAGAGAGAAAAAGAAAAAAAAAGAGAAGGAAAGCGAGAATGAAAGAATAAGCCTCGGGATTAGTGGTTTGTAGTCGATGGTTGGGGGGTTATTAGGAAATTGAGGTGTTTAACTACTTTGGCCTTAAACCTCCTACATTTTAGTTAACCACGTTATAACCAAAACAAAGACCTTCTTGATTCTAGGAGCTAGCTCATTGTAGTATAGTGGTGAGAATGGATGCAAGCCTATGGAAATCGAGCTTGAAAACTCATGCTTGAGTGAATTGTCCCCATACATGTGAGGGAGTGATTTCATTGATTTATCCAATTTTTTTAAGTGGTTTGAGTCTTTAACATTAACTGTGTCACAAAGTTAGGTGATAATATCGTTTGAATAGGGCATGCTAAGACCAATAAGATGAGCTATGAGGTATTGCACAAGGTAGAATGATTGCTTTACTTTGTTTTGATTGAGGGCAATCAAAGGTTCTAGTTAGAGAGATTATGATATGTGCGTAAAATAACCAATATTTTGATATTTGTGCATGCATGTTTGCGTTCATTTTACTCCCATATCATATGTTTTTATGTTGTTTTCTTTCTGTTTTCGTGTTTTGTGTGATTTGGAGTGTGTAGATAGGTTTGGAGCATAATTCATCATTTTGGGCTGAGTTTTTGTGGGAAATCGACTGATCCGAGTTGTTTAGAGTGTGAAGATCGACCGGGATGAGCAGGGGAGAAGCAAGAAGGATTTTAGAGACGAATCTTGGCTGATCTTGCATAGCTCGACTGATCTAGTCATTTTAGAGGGAAATCTCGGTCGAGCCAGATCCAGACCAGACGATCCAAACTTGCTGTTCGATGATTTTTCATTTTCGAGCTATCTCGTGTGATCCTTCTTAAGATCGGTCGATCATGGGGTCTGAAAACTGAGTATAAAAGGTGGAAAACTGAAATTTTAATTACGAGATTCAGACTTTAGGATAGAATTGAGCAGTTACTTTCCAGGATTACACTTTCCACTTATCCACAACCTCAACCAAGGTGGATTTCAAGACAAATTAATTCAATTGGAAGATCAATGAAGACTAAGGAGGATATCAAGGCTTAAATTACCCAATTGGGGAAATTCTCTACCTTGATTTACTCTTGTAATTGATTTGTTTGCATTTTGTATTGAATTGAACCGCGTCAAAAGTATGTGTAACTAAATCATTAAGGATATTGGTAGATTGAAGCTTTGAAATGTTTAATTGAGCTTGAATTGTATGTTTACTTTGATTCCTATGATTGCACTCACTCGAGCTTTATCCTAAATCACATAGTGTAGGCAGTAACCAACTATGTGTATTTTAGACACCGAAATTGCAGGCATTACGTGGATCTAGGTGTTGTGAGAAGTGTAGATGCATATAGGTTTTGATCCAATTCCTGTGCGGAGATTGCCTATAGGTCAATAACTTACTGTCTATTTGGAGTGGAATTAGATGCTATAACGTAACTATTTGTGTGTTTAATTTCATCTACTCCTATCTTGCCGGTGCTAAGGGAGATAGGAAGTTAAGGGTAAGTTGATTATCTTTGAATGGATTAAATATTTGTTTGCATCATTCAAATCAAATTCATGGTTTGAAGGTGGATATCTTACCAATGTCCTTGTTTAGTCATTGTTGAATTTAATCTCTTGTTGTTGAGAATTTTAATTGCTAAAGCATGTGGAAGTATATTGATGAATGTTGAGAAAATGCATGTTTAGTTAAGGTTTTCTAAGTTAGATAGTTGGAGTTATTCATTACTAGTATAGTTCACAACTCAACGACTAGTTCATTCTTAAATATGAAGCAATACTTGATTATCTAGTATTCTAGCGGGCGAATCGGGAAGAACTCGGATTGATTTTTTATTACTTGAATGCACTTGAGTTTAGTTGACTTAGGTTGATTGAATTTTGTGTGCATCACTTTGCTTCGTTTATTACTCTTTCTTTCTTATGAATAAATTAAATATATCAGACCACCTCTAAGTTAAATTATATAAGCTTCTAAAATATGCTTTATTTTGATCAATTCAATTACATTATGTTTGATGGGGTTTATATTTTTGTAGGATATAGATTTTTTTCAGGTCTCGTTAAATTTAAATATATGTATCAGAATTCAATAAATTTATATTTTTTTATCGAATTTAATTCGAGGTTTTGCGATCATCTTATATTTTATTAGTTATATCGATATATTTAATTTAATTGATAATTTATTTGATAACCCGACATTTTCGTATCTGAATATTATTGATTGATAAATTTCGTAACCCGAGAAGAATATTACGGTCTCCTGTGTAATTACTCAAAGGGATGTAGAGATGTTGTGAGTTGATGATGTTGTGACCGATGGGACAAGCGATTGACAACCACTTTAACTTTTAGACTTTTGGGTATTTACAATAATGTCATCCACCTACTTCTATAAATAAAAGGATTCCCTCACACTACATCACTTCCACTCTCTCTCTCTCAAAAACTGTCACCAAATATTTTCCGGCGATTACTCCGGCTTGACTCCGGCGAAGCTCCGGCGAAGTATTTTGAGGTAAAGATATACATTTTTAGGATCCTCTCACCATTCTCTTTCAACTTCCAACACTCTTTTATTTATTCTCCATATTCTAAAGGTTGAAACCAAGCATATCGAGTGTTGATCGAACCTACGAGGTCCTAGAAATATCAAGGAGTTATAGATCGAACTCCTCTTTAACTATTTCATAAGTTTGAGCACATTAATAAAATTTTCCCTAGTTGGAAATGTTATGATCTAGGCTTATTCTTGAGTTTCTGAGTGCCTATGCAAGTTTAACATGTTATATATTCAGCCTAGAAACCACATGATAGCCTAGGAATCGAGTTGTGATCATTTTGGATTATTTTTTAGATTTTAGCTCCATGTTTAAATGTTGAGCCTATATTTTGATTCAACCTAGAATTTGATGTTTTTGATGCTTGGAATATTTTCTAGACTCATTAGATGTTTAGAAACCATTTGGTGTTGTTAGAAATCGATCGGACAAGCTCGGATAACTGTTTGAGCCAAAAACCACAAAATCTACTAATGGCCAATTTGCCTCTATTTTGGTCGACATGCGTGCGTGTCGATCGACACACACACATGTTTATCAACACAGATGTTATTTCAAAAGTCATGTGTCGATCAGTTGATTAGATCGACGCAACCTCCATATCGGTTGACACAATTAGTGTCGATCGACACACTCGGTGTCGATCCACACACATAATTTTTCAGTCGACGTACATGCATATCGGTCGACATACATCTATGTCGATCGACATCCCCCATGTCGATTGACACAGACGCTAATTTCATAAATTCAATTCTTCTTTTTTCAATCGATTCGACTTATCTTTGATATCATTTGACATCTCTTTCATCAATCGACATTGATAATTATTCATTGCTTTCTTACCCTCTTTGAAACCTTTTGAATTCAAACCAACTTCGATTGTTCGATTCGATTAATCATAACTTAATCTTCTCTTGAAACGACTTGATGAGTTCTCATACTCTCAAACGATGTATGATGATTCATAATGGATTATGAAATTCTTTCAATTGTAATCTTCAAAGTAATGTTCCGTCATTTGACGAAGTCTCGTATTTATTCAATTGAAATGAACCATAAATTTCATTTGTAAATTAACCATCGATAGTTGGATCACGAGCTATTGAATTAATGTTTGGCTACCTTATTCGTCAAACTAAATTGTTGAATCATTATATCATATCTTTATCTGAAGGCTCAACTTGTTCGATTAAGAGTCTGGAACTATTTTGATGAGTCAGATTCCAGATAATCTATTGTCCCTTGAGGATTTACTCGTATTCCTTATATCATAGGAAAGGGCAAGGAAAGGATTGTGAGCTAGAGAAATCATCTGTGACCAAACCAACTAAGGTGGGCTTTTATTAACCCTATAACGTGGCCATAATAAAATCAAAGTGATGTTTTCTTTTCATAATATATCAAGCATGAAATAAAATGTTTAGTTTTCAACTATTTTGTCATTGTCTACTATTTTGTGTTAGCTATCTGTCCTCTCTGTGGGGGAAACCCACTTACGATCGTGTCCGGTTAGTAAGAAAAGATGCTACGGGTTAGTGCACTATTATGCTATCATGTTAGGGGTTGCACCCTACATGGACTAGCATTGTGACTATGGTAGGCGGCCACCTCCCAATCACATGATTTTGCAAATAGTTTAACTGTGTAAAAGAGCATGCTTATTCATAAAATGTTTTGGTGCCATGGGAGGATTTCAAAATTAAAACCTCATGTGCGACCCAAAAAAAAGGCATGACAAAATTATATGTGTATGTTTTCGGGCATGTGTTCACTAAGTACTATTTGTACATAGCCCCTTGCATTATTTCTAAAATGCGCAGGTTAAAAGAAGATTTGAAGCAGAGTACGAGTTCGCAGAGGAGTGGAGCTGAAGACTGTTTCTTTTGTAATAGTTAGATGCTGAAGTATGTATCTTCATATACGTACATCATTGATAACTTTCCGCTGTTAAACTCAATGTCTTTTGATAGACTTTTGGTATCAGTAAACTTGTTAAACTCTGATTATTCATATCTCAAGAAGCCAAGATCCCTTCTTGAGAAGGCACCTTAATTATCTTTTGAATTACTTGGGATATGTGTTTTGATTTCTATCTTAATTCGCTTGATCTCCCTATTGATTGATATCCCAAATGCATGTCTTGTACCTGATGTGCCTCAAATCGTTGATTTATGTATTGTCTATAAATCGGGGCATGACAAAGTGGTATGAGAGTCTACTCGTTCTATTTCTTTTGCTCTGAACCGAGGACCTCATTGTTTTTAGGCCTCCAAATTATTCAATGAGTTGAAAACATCCTTGACTAGATCCTGCTCCTGCACTCGTACTCGGCGCCGCATCAAGAGAAAAAGTGTTGCATAAATTGTTGCATTGAATTTAAGGCACAAACCTTCCTTTTGAAATGTTGATGTTTTGATGCTTATAATGTTGCATCTCTTAAAGATCATGAAGGTTGGATGAATTAATAGTTGCATCCTATTTATGAAATTTTAATTCATAAATAATTGCAATCCAATTTTTAAGTTTTCAATGCATAAATAGTTGCATCTCAAAGTTTTCAATGCATAAATTGTTTCATTTCATGAAATTTTATCATATGCATTATGAATGATTTAATTATAAAAGTCTTATTAGAGAACTTAGATGTTGTTAGGAAGCATATTTTAGATACCTTTACAGAGACTTAGAATAAGCGTGTAAATAAGTTATGATTCTTTTGCGTTGTAGTTGACCATATAGTTATTACCTTTATAATTATGTTTAAGTTCGCTACAAAAGGTATGTAATTGCGCAACCCGCTATTATGACTGGTATTCTATTTAACCCCTGACTTTTTTGACTTACCCCATTGAATATGGCCAAATCCTTCTTTACACATCACAAATCTCTACCCCTAAATGCATTCTGCGGAAGGAGAGTCAGCTACTTCCGTACGTACAAAATCTATCATGATGACACTTTCAATCGTTCCTATCTGACATCTACAAGTTTTGGGCTAAAGCGCATCCTCACTGTGTAACTCAGACTGAAGGACTCCGCTGTCTCGTAGAACTATTGTCCCCTCATGAGCAGTCATGGGCTCAAGAGAATAACATGGACGTCTTTGATAACTCCCCCTCGAACGAGTTCAACTTGGAAGGGTTTATTGCCCTTATCCACAGACAACGCACTGTCTTTACCAACCCTCCGCTCGTCCATAAGCTCACGACTAGGAAGCTAGAACTTCTCAAGTTTCCATTTATGCATCTGATCAAGAATCTAATGAAGAACACCCGACAGAAGACTTTTCATTCAGATCAAGTGATGAAGAATTGGACCCTAGCCACTACCCCGCTTATTCGGATGATGATTCTGAGAACTCTCAGAACTTGTATTATGATCACCCAGCGCCAACGGCATGGAAGATGACGAAGATAATGAAGAGAATGATTGAGTAGCACTCGAAGAAGAGCAGAATGTGCCCCAATAAAATGAAGTTACACCGCTCGGTGACAAATGGATGGTCGGCAACTGGCCCCTTCAATGGGAGCAAGTGTAGGAACTGAGTCTACAATAGGCGACATGAATCGCCATTTATTAAAACTCTGGATTCGATTTATGGATATCAAAATAAATATCATGACATATAGTAAACGCCCTATGCATACTCCTAT
Source organism: Plectranthus barbatus (assembly GCA_026898455.1). NCBI lineage: Eukaryota > Viridiplantae > Streptophyta > Magnoliopsida > Lamiales > Lamiaceae > Plectranthus > Plectranthus barbatus. The sequence goes on along the minus strand of JAPKLW010000132.1, from coordinate 293,246 downwards.
TTAATTTAATTTGTAGATTCAAAGGAATACCTGAAACTCTAACAACTGATCTACAGATCTAGATCGATGATGGCAATGAAGATGGTACAGTTCTGGATCTGGAATCAATCAAAGCGATGGTGTTTCTACAGATCTGATCTTCTTATCTGTTCCCTTGCTCGATCCAGAAATCTGGTGAGGATACGCTACCGGATCTACAGCCGCCCACTCTCTCACAATCTCTCTAGGGTTTCTGATTTGAAACTTCAAACTTATGTGGGAAAATGAGAGATTCATCTAT